>JAJOOH010010556.1:0-15052 GCA_029582605.1 Solanum gracilifrons | reverse complement strand
CTCCCCTAGCTTTTAGCTTTTGGCTTAAAATAAGTCATTTCTGACTTAAAATAAGTCACTTTGATAATTGCCAAACACTTTAATAAGTCAAAAACTGGCTTTTAAGCCAGTTTGACCAGCTTAAAAGCCCATCCAAACAGGCTCTAAGTAATTAGAGACAAAGGAAATATTAGAAAGAGCAAGTAGCACTATTAAACTGATGCCTTGCAAAACTAGATCATTATTAAAATTATTTTAACTCAAAAGTTTTCATTAAACGAGCAATAAAACAAAAATTAAAGATGATCGATTCCAGAGACAAAAATTAAGAACCACCCTGAAATAGGGACAATCCTTGCTCAGACATTAGCAGCTATCATACAAAAACTTGCTCAATAAATTAATCATGTTTCCTTTAAGAAACTTTGGGAGCTTTGACTCAAAGAATCATGGCTGAGTCTCTGTTGTTACTCTAAGAATCAGCTTTCATTAAAAAGTAGTTCAATCGCATCTAATCTTCAATCTACTAGAGAGCAAATACACTAAACTTCACTATAGGAACCAGTACAATCCAACTTCTCAAGGCTTCTAATAACAAAAAAAATGAAAGCAGAAACTGAGAAACAAGACTTCATTTAGGGATCAACGAGAAGGTTGTGACGAAATGATAAATACTCTTTCATCCTTAACCAAGAGGTGTCGGGTTCGAGCCTCCTTAGGTACGGAGTTACATTTGTTAGGAAACACTTTACCCTCAATGTGAGACTTCCAAACACAAATTCAAATTTAATCGGGCTCCAATGTGAGTACCAGACACGGGTGAAAAACCAAAAAAAAAAGAAAGACTTCATTTAGGGCTTTCTAAAAGGCATTCTGGAAAAAACATAACAATAGTTCGTAATTCAAACAATATACCCAAAAGAACACGACTATGTCTTCACATAAAACAGTTTCACCTCATAAACAAAGCCATTGTATGTAAATTTCGAGTATGAATTGACTTAAAAAAATTAACTTTTAAATCAAAAATAAAAAATCAAATTGAAATAATTTTTAAATTAAAAAATAAAAAATAGAGAAAAACCTACTTTTAATTTATGACTTATTTTAAGTCATTTTTTACGCCAAACATTTCGTAACTTATTTTAAATCATTTTTGATTTGTTTTAAGTTATTTTTTATATTTGTCAAACACTTTCAAAAATCAAAAACTAATTTAAAAATAAATTTAACAGACTTTTAAGCCAATTTAAACGAGCTCGCCCCTTAGTTAGTAATACTCGTTCAAATATCTTCGAATAATCAACCCAATCAAATAAGTTCAATTAGGGGTATATTTTGCCAATCAAATTCTCGAGAAGCAGATCAGAATCAAGAAGGTTATCTTTTTCACAAAAATAATGCTTTCATTCAATGGCCAAGGCACTAAAGTCACAAATTTGAATCTTCTTTTAAACCAAGTTTGGTATTCAAGCAGAGAGATCTAGAACAACATACCAATAGTCCACCAAGTTTCAAAATTGAAAATTAAATAGAAAAGGATATCAAATGAGTTTTTAGAAATGTTGCATACAATTTGGTGCTTTCACATTATAAGAACCATAAAACTTACACAGCGCAAACCATAAATGTAATCTTACTATATCATTCTTTTGAAACCAAAAGATAAAACTCAGTTGAGCTCACTGAATCAGAATCTAAAATTCTAAACTATAACAAACCTAATCAAAACACTAACTATTTTGGATTAAACATAGAGATCTGGATCTTAAAATTTTCGAAGACAAGTTTTCAACTTTCGTTTATGGTTAGATCCAAGTTCTGGTATGTATGCTAATTTGAAAAATTAAAAGTGTAAGATTAAACAATCAAATAATCAAAAAAATATGAATTTAGCAAGGAGATGACACATGAAGAAAGGGAGAAGCTAGAGGAAGTCATGGGTATGGGAGGAGTAGGAAAGATCTAATCTTTTTTCCATTTTTTCCATTTTGGTTTGGAAAAAAATAGATCATCAAATCTTTCCACCCCACCCACAACCAACAACTTCCCAATACTCTCATCCCTTTCAACGCCATCATTATGTCCATGAATTTTACTCAATCCCAGCTCAGAACTAAGAAGCTATGAGAAATTTCTAACTGCAGTTGAGATGAGAGTATTGCTGCTGTAATGGTTTGCCCAAATATATAGAGCTAAAAAAGAGGGAGGAACAAGACACGGGGTTGAAACCCTAATCTATTGCAATTACCATTTTGTCCACCCACAACTTTAAAGGGGTGGTTGGTCGGTGGGATTTCATTATTTTATTCATGGGAAAAGACATAAATCTCCTTTAAATTTGTTCTCAATAGTCAGTTACACACTTAAACTATTATGACAATTTATTACGTACTACTTAAAAATGAATTTATTTACTCCTAAAACTAGTGTAACAAAATAACTTTTAAAAAAATAAAAATAGGCATGTCAGATTTATTAAAATAGAAAAAAAAATCAAAATTCAATTAGACCCCACCTCACTCTTCACATCTTTTCTTTTTCACAATCCACCCTCTTGATGAAACACATTTTTCTCCTCTTTCTTTTAAGCAAAAATCTCTCTTTCTTCTTAGCTTGCTTAGCAAATTATTTATCATCAATCTAAGTTTTGTGGGTTTTGATTTGTGTTTGTTAACAAAAGATTACTTAATATCATCGTCGGGATAAAATTTTGGGGGTTTTCTAGCCGTTGCAGCTATGACGGTTTTTTTTTAGAGAAACGGGAGAATTTTCTCTACCATAAATGAGCTTCATGTTTCGATTAGTGTTCTTGGCGGCTATTGTTAAAATTTTCATCTTATTGTAATTTTGCTATGAAGAAAATATAATTATTAGAGAATTTCAATAATAAATTGGAGATTAATTAGAGTAAAATATAGTTAACAAAAGAAAAGTTAATTAAAAATAAAAAAGAATATAAATTTATTTAAGTTCTGACATGACGTTGATGTGGCAGCGAGTGTAATACACCACATATTGTATGTATAAACGGGAATTAAGAGATTGTTTGATTAAGTTTATAAGTGGGATAAAGGTCGGAAAAATACTCCAACTTTGGTCGGATTTGCTGTTGCGATACTAAACTTTCATAAGGACCTATTACCTCCCTAGACTATTTAATACCGTATTTTTTACCCCCTGAACTATTTAATAGTGTATTTTAAAGGTATATATGTGTCATGTGGACACATTACTATTTATAATTTTGCATTATTTTTTTATGTCCACGTGGGCAAATATATATGTTTAAAGTACGGTATTAAATAGTCTAGGGAGGTAATAGGTCCTCATGAAAGTTTAGTATCGCAACAGCAAATTCGACCAAAGTTGGGGTATTTTTCAGACCCTTATCCCTTTATAAGTTGATCAAATTACTTAAATTAATTTTAGCTTATTTACACGTTAGATAAATAAAAAATTTTACGAGTTAAAATCAATCTAAAGCTATAAGCTAGTCATTTTTAACTTATTAATAATTTAAACTTATAACAAGGAATCTAAAATGTAATAATAATTAACGATTCAACAAGCTTAAAATGAGTTAAGTTATGATTTATGAACTATTTTATTCTAAGATTTCTTAATAAAGCTCGTTGAACAAATGTCTCAATATTTTGATAACGAAAAGTATTTATCACACGGTAGTTAAGAATCAAACATCCAAAAAAATAAAACACTAATTATTGGTAATAAGAAAAATAGACATTAGTTGATAAATAGATTTGAAACAAACCACATCAAAATATTTAATGAATCCCACCCTAATTAAAAAAACAAAAAAAGAATCCCACCCTAATACAAAAATGATTAAGGACTCTAATTTTATGAGGTCTCCATATACACATTTAATAGATAAATTAGTGCTAATTAATTTCCCATTAATTAATTTCGTGCTTATCTAGATGACTAGAACCGATCACTATTTTCCAAAATTGTTACATATATTCTTTCTCTTGATCATAAAAATCCTTTTGGCCATAAAAATTTGGCCATAATTTGGTCAGTATGAAAAAAGGACATGTTCACACTATAAACTAATTTATTTTTGGACATTTTTATCCTTTAACTTAAATATTAAATATAGTCTTCAATTATGTTTTCAATACATTGAAAATGATTAATGAGATTAATTATTAATGATTTCATAGTTAAACATGGAAAAGGAACCAAAAAATTCACCAAAGTAAACATAAGTCTCACCCACACTTTTCACTTGAAATTTTCAAGATCTAAATAAATAATAAATAATATATATATATATATATATGGTAATGCTACATTTCATCAATAATTATTTTCAATGTATTGGAAATATAATTAAAGAATATATTTAATATTTAAGTTAAAGGGTAAAAATGTCTAAAAATAAACTAGTTTATAGTGTGAACATGTCTTTTTTTCTTTCTGGTCAAATTATGGCCAAATTTTATGGCCAAAAGAATTTTTCATATATATATATTACACTAGTAGTAAAAAAATAAAAAATATATCTCCCTTTCAATTTCAAATTTTCCCTCGTTTTACTTTTTTTTTTCCATTTCTTATTTCTTAATGATAAGATTTTTTTTGAAAAGTACAAAAGAGAGTAAAGTGTAGATTATCTATTTTAATTTATAATTTCTAATCATGAAAACATAATTTATATCTAAATTTAAATATTAAAAATTTATAACATCAACACTCAAAAATAAAATCTGAAATTGACTGAGTTGGCTAAAAAATTACTCTTATTTATTTAAAGGAGTTGTTATTATGCATTGATTTTCTAGAAAAAAATTAATGATAAAATATATTTTATCCAATTATGCTCAAAATATATGTGAACGAAATATGAAGAAAGCTCAAATTACCATCATGTTTCCTCTATTATGTGATTGTCTTCATATCTTCGATTGCATATGAATCACATCATACACAAATAAAGACTCATTAGAATTAATTATTATTTATTATTTTAGTACTAGAGACGTATACAAATTTTTTTTGGATAAAAACGTTGATGGTGCTTCATTGAAAAATTATAATAACACGGAAAGGATATAGAAAGTTCTTTATGATTTCAAAATAAACTTTTATAAAAAAAAATTGAAAGAAAAACATCTTCATAGTTCTCCGATAATAATGACAACACAAATTTGTTAAGCATGAATAGATTAAAGTTTCATCACATAAATATTTTTCTTTATTAGTATTATTTGTTGTTTTATAAAAAAAAAGTTTGTTATTAAATGATATGCTAAAATATTAAGTATACATAGTTGTAGTCACAATTTTATTATTTATTTTTTTTCTCTCAAATTAATATTTGTTTCAAACTGATTAAGAATTTTTAAAATTAAGTAATTTTATTGCATTTATTATATAAATAAATTTAAATTACCTATTTAAATAATGATTTAAATTACATTTTAAATAAAAATTTTTATATAATGTAAAATAGTTCAATAATAATAATCAAAACTTAGAATACTTTAAAATTGATAGACATCAACACATTTAAGAAATACTAAAAATCATATGGTTCATAAGTGTCGATCCTATTTAACAATAACCCAAGATAGTTACACATTAATGTTGTAATATTGCATATTTGTTAATTATTATGTTTTGAAAAATTAAACTACATATTTAAATTTTATGTTTGGTTGTTATGTTTTAAAAAATTAAACTACGTATTTAAAGCTACATATTTAAAAATTAAACTACATATTTAAAAAAATTAAACTACACATTAATAAAAAAATAAATTATGCATTTCTATAATGTGCCGATGTCTATTAATTCTTAAGTATTTTGAGTTTTGATTATCGTTATTGAAATATTAAAATTCTATATTAAATGAAAATAATTTAAAAAAAATATATATCCTAGTTATGTTATACTTTATTTATACACATTAAACATATTGTAATCTATTATATACATAAAATACATCTATTTTAAAGTATTATAATTGATAAGTAGGTATTGAGTGATCTTTTATTTATTTGTTTTGAAATATCCACTTAATTAATATTATTGGAATAACTGAATTTTTTATTCATGGTTAAAATTAGTGAAATAATTTCACCTAACTGAATTTTTTATTCATGGTTAAAATTAGTGAAATAATTTCACCATTTTCTATATATGTTAATTCTTGTGTGGAATGATTATAATATAAAAAATTAATGTATTATTTATGGCATAGTTATATATGTCTTATCATCAATTATTTGTAGAAATATCTAAATTTCAAAATAATTTTTTTCTCTTGAAAAACATCCATTATATAGATTAATCTATTTAGTTGATTATATTTAAAGAAAAAATTAATTAAACTCTTTTAATCTACGCTTAATTACTATATTTTACTAATTTTGTATTACAAAATAATTAAGTATAATCTTAAGTAGATAAGATAGTCATTTGTAGTTAATATTAATGAGAAATTTAATTGTCTCTTTTCAATAAATAGGTTTATTTTAAGCGAAAAAATAATTTTTCAAAGGTATGCGTTGGCACCTTATGATCATAATTGAGTTCAGGGGAAGGGTAGATGAAGGAATGTATGTTATGTATATGTAGAACATAATTTGGTATATAATGAAAAAAATATTAATGTATAAAAACAAAATTACAAAAATATTTTTTTAACTAAAGCGTACAATTTTTTTATTAACTAAACAATGTTTATTTTTAAAAATAAATCGAATGAACTATACACACACAAAAATATACACAAAAACATTTTTTCATTTTCCTTGGCAGCCAAATAGTTTGTGTTTTAGTAGTCCAAGAAGTTTGGGAAATATAAAAAAGCTAGTTTTGTTTGGAGGGAAAAGTATCGAGGAAATAAATGCAAAAATTAAAACAAGGATATTCTAGTCTTTTCACATTTCTGGCCAAATTCTGGTCAAATATTTCTGGCCATTTAGCCTTATCCGATCATAAAAATACTCTCCTAATTGTATGCACATTTTGGAATTCTAATAATTCAAAATCCTTGGCTAAAATTAACTGATAGTAAATAGTTGATAAATTTTAAGTGTTAAATGTAATTTTTAAGTATCTTGGTGATAAAAAGGGGATAAAGGTCTTTTACTCCTATCACGACTCTAACTGATCGTGATTTGCTAAGTTAGTTCTTTTTAATTTGTACTTATTCTCTTATCTTTTATATATAAGCCAACAAGACAAAGACTATCACAACATTAAACAAATGTACCAAAAGCCATCTAAATGGTACATTAAGGTGGTACTACTTTCTTTTTCTTGGAAACACACGTCAATACCATTGCTAAATGCACCTTTGCTTCTCAATTGTGTGGAACCAAAGTTCAATTCCTCTCGAATACTCAACGATTTCGTCGAAGCGAAAATCTCCACGGAAGGCTCTGCACAATTTCAAGTAAACATTAGTCTCTTCCACCTTATTTTTTTTCATTTATTCTTGCTTAGATGTTACGTATTTCTTTGTCACCATATTTATGCTCAGTTATTATTTCAAATTTCAATTTTCAATTTCCATTGAGTTGGCATAATTGTTGTTTTAGTTTAATTTATTGCTTTATTTGTTGTTTGGACTGTAGCTATTTTGCATGTATCAAATTTAAATTTTGTTAGTTGTTGCTACACATTACCGGTCCTTTTGCTTTTCTTCTCCCTTTTCCCCCCCTATTTACAGGTTCTTAAAATTTGTATTCTTTTTTTCAATTTGTTGATAGCAGATTTCTTTGCATTTTGCCTCTCTCCTACGTATTATTGATGTCTCCATCTCTCCGTATTCAATTTCAAGTGAATAAGAGAATCATAAATGGGAGGAAAGCAAATTGATAGAAAATTACAGAAGAGTGATTTGAGTTTGGAATTGGTGCAACAATTCGGTGATGAAATTTTAGATTTAGCTTTCGATATTTGAGGTAATTGTTTGTTTGAATCAGAAATTTCTAGGAGTTCTCTTTCCAGTTTTTGAGTTTATTTATTGTTCCATTGAGATATTCATTTTCTTATTTAGTGAAATAAAAATTATCTTCTATTGATTATGTGTTGTTGTTTTCAAAATTCAGCAAAGTTACAATCATTTTGGTTTACTTTGTAGTTTGTTGGAACTGTTTCCTTATCGGTTCAACATTGTTTAAGAGAAAATGAAAAAGGAAGTAGAAGAAAAGATCAATCTATTGAAACTCATCACTTCGATAAATCAATTGTGCTAAATAGAGAATATTGAAATTTGTGAGGTCCATAGTTAGTATTGACCATTTGCATTTCTATTATGTGTAAGGAAAGAAATTGGTTATTCTTCTTGACATTCTTGGTTGCCAAAGCAGAGGGAAAATATGTTGTTGAGTTTAAAATATATTACCTTTTAGTTGTTAATTTATGTCGATAGAAAAAGATTTCATAGGTCATATGTACTTAGCAACATTGACAATTTTGATACAGAGATCCCATCGTTTTTCTCCACCCCTTTCAATTCTTGTATGCATCTGCATATGTGATGCATCATTATTCACTCTCCATTTGATATAAGTTCATTTTTTTGTTGCCACAACACCATCGAGTTTTCTGTAAACGAAATAAGGTGGAAAAGGAATTACATAAATGAACGTCTGAATGTCACTAATTGAATAGTATAGGCAGATACCAGCCTATGAGAGAGGTGGAAGAAAACACTGAGGTGCAGGAAGTAGTGGAGGTGGGAGAAGAAGAACAAGGGGAAATATGTGAAATTTCAGTCCATGCATTAACTGGCATTCCAGGCTTTCACACTATGAGAGTGGTGGGATACAATGATAAGAGGCCATTGAATATTTTGATAGACCCTGGAAGCACTCATAATTTTATTGATGAGGAGCTGGTCAAGCAATTGGGATTGAAGGTTCAAGCAGTGAGGCCACAATCAGTCAATATGGCTGATGGGAGTGACAGACAGACTGCCGAGATGTGTCATCAACTATCCTGGTTGATACAAGGGGTTACATTTGTGGATAACTTCTTGTTGATGCCTCTAAGATCTTGTGATTTGATTCTAGGGGTGCAATGGTTGTTACCACTAGGGGACCTTCAACTTAACTTCCAGAAATTGACCTTGGGGTTTATGTATCAAGGTAGGAAGGTGGAGCTAAGGGGAATCAAGGAAAATACTAAGCTGGTGAATGCCAAGAACCTAGACAAAATGGTACAGAATGGTGGTCAGCTATTTATGATCAAAGTATTACCTACAGTAGAACCACTAGAAGAGGAGGGTGAAGGGATCCATCCTCAGATCAAGTCCCTTACTGAGGAGTTTCAACTGTTGTTTGGTAATCCCAAAGAGTTACCTCCCTCTAGAGCAACATTTGATCACAGAATTCCATTGGAGCATGGCAGCAACCCAGTAAATACTAGGCCTTACAGGTATTCTTCTAGGCAGAAGGATGTTATAGAAGGGTTGGTACAAGAGATGCTTGATCAAGGCATCATCCAACCCAGTTGTAGCCCTTATGCCTCACCTGTAGTTCTAGTGGGAAAGAAAGATGGTTCATGGAGGCTATGTGTAGACTATAGGGCTCTGAACAAGCTGACTATCAAAGATAAATTCCCAAATCCCCATCATTGAAGAGTTACTTGATGAGTTGGGAGGTTCCCAAATCTTCACTAAGCTTGATTTGAGATCAGGCTATCATCAAATAAGGATGGCAAGGGAGGATGTCCAAAAAACCGCATTTAGGACTCATTCTGGCCACTATGAGTACCTGGTAATGCCCTTTGGTCTCACTAATGCACCCTCAAGTTTTCAAGGGCTGATGAATCATGTTTTTAAGGAACACCTCAGAAAGTTCATTTTGGTTTTTTTTTATGACATCCTGATATACAGCATGAGTCTAGAAGATCACTTGCAACATTTGAGGATTACTTTTAACTTATTGATTCAACATAGACTGTTGGTCAAGAAGTCGAAGTGTTCTTTTGGGGCAGCAAGGGTTGAGTATCTTGGTCACTTCATATCTGCAGAGGGAGTGGCGACTGGTCCTAAGAAGATTGCAGCAGTAGAGGAATGACCCATTCCTTATACTATAAAGGAGTTAAGGGGGTTTCTTGGGTTGGCAGGTTATTACAGGAGGTTCATTAGAAGGTATGGGATTATTAGTAAACCTCTTACTGATTTGCTGAAGAAGTAAGGGTTCCATTGGAATGTTAAGGCCACTATAGCTTTCAACCAATTGAAGAAGGCTCTAGTTACTGCCCCTGTCTTGAGTTTGCCCAACAGCACTCAACAATTCCTAGTCGAGACAGATGCTTGTGACCTTGGTGTGGGTGTTGTACTAATGCAGGATGACGAAACCTAATAGCAAACACTATTGATCAACTATAGAGTTTCAGGTTAGGTAGTATACACTGAACATTTTATTATTTGTCTTGCCATCCTTCTTTTTATCCATGTGAGATGTTTGATTATTATATTTAAATAAGGTTAATATGTTTCATATTCTTTATTTATAATCCAACAAGTGGAGGACGTACACTTTAATAGAAGATTGTACTAAAAGCAAAAGAAATTGTATTTTAAAATTTAGGATTAAATTGGTTAACCTTCTAATGCGTGTACCACAAAAATAGACACGTATAGTGCTTTTTGTACTTCTCTCCCTTTCTTGGTCTAAAACTACGACAACTATTCTTTCAATGTCCAAACAAAATTCTACTCCAACACTTCTCCTTCATGAGACTTCATTTCTCTCGGGCTCTTTTAGAGGTAAGTAATCTACTTTCAATGTATTTGCATCTATGAATGTTAAATTTAATTGAGCATAAGCAATTTTGATAATCAAAGAGGTTAGTAAAGTGGTCAAGTTACGTTTCATTTGCGAGGGTCATTCATCATCAGGTAAATCCTTCTATTTAGAGGTGTAATTTGTTAAATTGTATTTCTATAGGGAAGGACGAGCATGTCAAGACGGAGAAGCACAAGAAGCGGTAAAATGTTAATTTATCTTTTCTCTCTACTGTTGAAATATTGGAGTAAAAAATATTAGTACTTTTTTGTTGGAGTTGTTGGTATATGAATGATGGATCTGTATATTTGTGAACCTTTTGGTGGAGGCATACATTATCACTCATTTAATTTGCTAATAACTTCAGGAACTACAGATTTTTTTTGTTAAAAATTGATTCTTGCAAGTTTTCTTATATCTTCCAATAAAGTTCAGTAAATGAAATACACTTATGAAATTGGGCCTTTTCAAGTATGAAATTCTGCTCAGAAGGAGGAAAGCTAGAATGTTTCTACATTGTACTTGACTCTGCCAAATCTCAGGTTGTGGTTATCTCAACCCCATGATGATGCTGTAGAGGCAGGATATGAATAGTATCGTTGTGAGTAGGTTCGTAAAGGCTGTGTTTATCTATAATCTTCTAAAGTACCATAGATTTTATTATTTGTCTTGCCATCCTTCTTCTTTTTATCCTCTCCAACTGCGGTGATTCCCCACACTATAGTCCCGATGAATAACATAAAGTAAGAGAAAATTAACAATGAGATAATCTTGCAAAATATATCAGAGCAGTTATAATTCTGCATAGGCGCATTACAGAGCTACTTGCTCTTATAGGAAAAAAAGATGTCCCAAAAATGCATCTACAAGTAATTTATATATTTAATTTTTAAATTCTCTTCTTCAACACTGCTATACTTCTGAACTCTTCATCTTCTCTGCTATGGACTTCCTCGAGGAGAAGTCTAGGAAATGACCCTTGATGAAGAAAGAGAGTGTTGGAACTTAGTTAAAAGATTTGCATTGTAGAGCGATTTCCCGATAATTCTGAAATTGAGGTTCCTTGTGTATTTTTGTGGATAAGGAATTATCACTAAATTTGTCAAGTGAAGGTTTTCTTCTAAAACAAAGTGCTAATTAGGGATATAACTGAGAATTATGTCCACGAGCAATGTTTGGACTTCTTTGATGCATCATTTTTCTCTGGGAAGATTTTTTTTAAAAAAAAATTCTTTTTGCTTAAAATGTTAATGACTCACCGGAGAATAAGCTAAGTAAGCTTTGCTAACTGAATTATAAAATTCTCATGATTTCACTTCAAACTAGACTTTTAAGAGAAGAAAAATCAAGATATAGAGAACACAATGCAATGTGAATATGGTCAAAACGAGTTTCACGAGCCATTGAAGAGATATGACCAAGAAATAAGTCCTTAGAGGATAGTAGCTATTGATTTTGCAAGATCTTCAGTATCAAAAATCGACTTTGTAACAACTCTAATTTGTCAATTCATTTTGTTTGATTTTATTCATTTTTTATTCTGTTACTACAGGATATTGCTGAAATGTTTCATCTTAGTGCCCTAATTGCCATGAAATTTGCATTCATAATTTGAAAGATTCAGACCGTCAAATGAGGAATAGAACAATTAAGGCGTTGATTGCTTTGGAAGTGTTGAATTATCAGTATTACTTTGCAACAATTAGTTCATCTACAAATTAAATAAGGATTGGAGAGATGAGGACAGACCTACTGATGTCCTTTTAGTGTCTCAAAATATACTTGAACTTGAGCTTCCAATTGTAAGAAAAAACTTCATTATTCACATGTCAAAACTCATGTAACAAATCTGACTAGGTCCGTGTTCAACAGTTAATGTTGGGAGACATTGTGATTTCGATGGAGCCAGCAACAAGGCAAGTAGAAGAAAGGAGACGTAGTTCACTGGACGAGATAAGCATCTTACTGGTTGGTTCCACACACTTCTGAACAATCTTTATATGCTTCTGTAAAATTCAACTTTTTTTTGCTAAGCAACATATATGTGTTCTTCGAATTTACAAATATTGATTATCTATGAAGTGAAATTATTTATCGTATAAGACTCGAGAACATGACAAGATAGCAATATATCACTTTCTGGACATTTAGGTTGGGCCTGTGTTGATTATTTTGGTTGAAGGTTGAGTATTACAGGTCTGTCTGATCTCTATAATTTTTATATCATGGCTCGTGGGGTGGTCGTACACTTTTCATCACTTACCCAATTATGTATTTATCATATGTCACGGAGAAGAAGAACAAGGTGAAGAATAGGTTATTTCTAAATGTTATAGTCAGCAAGGGTGCGACCATCCTCCAGCTGCTTACCAGCAAAAATCAACCTCTGCTGGTCTGGTAGGATACCCTCCTAGTCCTGAATCTCCTCTTTCACATTATCAATGGTATCTGAGCTCTACACCTCCAAGATAATAGTCTTTCCAATCATTGTCTTGACAAAGATCTGTATTCCTCCTCTCAACTGGAGCACCAAATGGAGTTTGGACTCTTTCTGGATTTTGTAATCAGCAAGAGTCCTACTATCCTCAAGCTGTTTGCCAGCAAAAATTAAACGTTGCTGGTGCTCTGGAATTTCTTCTTTGTCTTGGATCTTTGCCTTCACATTATCAGTGGTATCTTAACTTTCTACCTCTAGGGTGATTGTCTTCCCGGTCAATATCTTAACAAAGATCTGCATACCACCCCTTAGGCGCAACACCAAATGGAGAGTTGATTCCTTTTGAATATTCTAATCTGCTAGAGTCCTTCCATCCTCAAGCTGCTTCCCAACAAAAATAACCTCTGCTGGTCAGGTGGGATGCCTTTCCTGTCTTGAATTTTAGCCTTGAAACCTTCGAAATCACTTCCAACCTTTTCAATTCATGAGCTTCAAACTCAGGCTCAATTTCACTCATTGATTGGTGTTTCTCTGTTATCACATCATCTGTGTTTCCACTGATTTTTTGTTCTTGGTTTATTAACTTGAACTTCAAAAGAAGATGGCATTGACACAACAACTGACATAGAAGGATTATATAGATTTGTATTTTCATAATCATCATTAGCAACCTCTTCCACATTGGGCTCCTCTTCTACTCTTGACTAAATTCTAGGTCCATTTTAACTTGTCATTCACCTTTTTTCTCTTTTTCTGTTTGCTGCAATTACTCACTATAGGCTTTTCGGGGGAATTTGCTTAAATCATGGTGCTATTATTTGGTTATGCACCATTTGATCTGTTGCTTCAAACTTCTGACAGGAAATATTTCATTTTCTACATGCTTCCTTCCTCTTTTTTGTGCTTTCTTTATTTGGTTTTTGAGTACATAGTTCTGTTTCTTTGATTTCTATTGCCACTAAAGCTCCTTTCATTTCTCTTATGTGATTGAAATTGATATTTGCGATAGTACTTTGCATGAGCCATTATCTATCATTTCTATTTTTTTCTCAATTAACTACCACTACTCTGCTATATGTTGAGCTAATAAATGTTGAATCAAAATGAGTGATATTTTAATTGACAGAATCGTTTTTTTTCATTCAAGGTACTAGAGAAGATCATATATTTCATGTTTAATAAAATGATGAAGGATACCACCCGAAGTTTAGTATATTTGGCAGCTACATGTTTTCCTTTGCTGCTGACTTCCCTTTATCGGGTATTTTTTTAAGTGCCAGTACATATTTACTTGTGAGAAGTTTAGGTCGAAACATAGATTATGAAAAATCAAGAGCTTAATTAAAAAAATAGTAAGACATACTCTAAATCTAGGCCAGTATGAAAAGAAAAAATTGCTTTCTAACCTATCTGGTGTTCAATACAGATTACTTCCCTTGAATGATGTATATATAACATTTTTTACATATTTATTCTTTCCAAATTTATGTAGGACCAGACAATTCTAATATGGTTATTTCTTGGTTGGAGCAAGACAACCAACTATATGCAAGAAGAGTGGCAACAAAGTATTCTCAGTTAGCAATGAAAATTAGCAAAGAAGAGAAGACATTTACTCTAGCAGTGGATATGACTGAGAGAATAATTCAGAGCAATGTAGTAGAGTTGTGCTATTTCTACTTGTATCTTTACGGTCTTGTTTGTTATTAATCTGATAGAATTTTATTCTTAATAAATTAGTTCAGTCACAACTTTCACTATTTACCTAAGCTCACTAAGTGATTAAACATAGAGTAAGGGTTTATGAACATTGAAATCTTTCAAAATTATATTTAAAAAATAACATCAGAATCAAGTA
>JAJOOH010010555.1:0-14881 GCA_029582605.1 Solanum gracilifrons | reverse complement strand
AATCATGATAATTGACAACATAAAATATTTCAAAAATGTTGTATGTGGGTAGTCTTATTATGCCTTAAATAGCGTCAAAGAAAGTACAGGTTTGTGATAAAAAAACTTATTCCTTTATCCACGCAAACAATCGCTTCAAAAACTTGGTTATTAGCCCCAAAACATACCATTTATATTATAGCACGGACCACATTATCTAGTCTATATATAAAGGAGGAACATAGAGAATGTGATGTGGCACCTCTCTATGACCTCCATTCATATTTATCATTTTTCTTCTTTTTTTGAAATTTTTAATGTCTAAATATTTTAATTAATTTTTAATTCTTTATCTATAATCACTTGTAATTAATTTATTAAATTTATTGATAAAAACAATCAACCCTCCCTCTCCCCCCAAGTCTAAGATCATGACCAATTCTTCAACTTTTCATCTTCTCTTTTAATTATTATTTATACTCTTTTATGACATTAAATATTTTTCTTGTCTCAAAATCAATTGTGGAGTTGAAGCATTATCTCCTTTCATAGTTACTATAAATTTCCAACTATT
The DNA here is from genome assembly GCA_029582605.1 of Solanum gracilifrons. NCBI lineage: Eukaryota > Viridiplantae > Streptophyta > Magnoliopsida > Solanales > Solanaceae > Solanum > Solanum gracilifrons. The sequence continues at coordinate 14,328 of JAJOOH010010555.1, read as the reverse complement.
TATGTTATGGAGAAATAATTTTTGTTCACCAATTGCTTCCCTTCTAATGGGACTGTTTAGGCAACTTTCATGTATCATTTTATATTTTATTTTTTTTGTTTACAAATATTAATATTAAATAAGATTTTAATAATGATATTTTGTATCATACTTTCATCATTATCATTTTAGATGACTGTTCTTTTCAATTATTTTACTTTTTTGTATCACAATTTCATCATTATCGTTTAGATGACTATTTTTCAATTGGTTTGCTATTTTATGGATTCTTGAATTTATTTGCAACAAAATATTATATTTGTATAATTGTGTTTTGTCATTTTATCATGTTATCTTATTATATTGCTTCATTCTTATATTTATTTCTATTCTAATGTTGTTTTTTATTTAAATTTTGATTTCTCAATTGATGAATTGAATTTCATCTCGGGCTATTTTCACATTAATGTGTAGAATATTATCTTTTCTTATTTATATTATATTATATTTTGGATTATCACATTATGCATTATTTTACTTCTTATATTAATGTGAATTTTATGGGCAAGTACAAAAAATTGATGATTATTGATAAAGTAATAACCCATTTTTCTTATTGACATTTTAGTAGCTTTGGTTAATGATAAAGGTCATGCACAATTTTTCTTGATATTTTGTTTGTTTACAACTAATGCTTACTTCTCTTTTAATATCATTCTTTATTTAGACTTCAATTTCTCAATTGATAAGCTAATTGAAATTATTCTAGATTTTTTTAAAGTTAACCTACATTCAAACATTTTACCTTATCTAATTTAGTTCATATTGTGGAATTTGTCAAAATATGTGCTATTGAACTTCCCTGTGAAATGATAAAACATAAAGTTAAAAGATTCATCGTCTAATATCTCATTTTTATTATTGATAATTTAGTAACTTCTTTGTATCCATAAAAAACTTTATATATATACGATAAAATTAGATATAGAAGAGGTAAAGTGAGACATCACTTGGGTCATGAATCATAATTTCATATTCATCTATTTTTTCAATTCTTTCCCTTTTCTTATTTATATCTCTAGAATTTTTTTAATCTTTAACATAAAAAATTTAAAAATTTATGTTACTAATTATTCCTTACAAGATATAAATAAAACTAATGTCTATACCCATAATCACTTGAGCTTTTTTCAGTTTAGTTTTTTTATTTATCTTTTATCTTATTTATTTATTTATTTTATCCTATTTTAGGTGCTTACGGTCTTACAAATTAACCATATAACAAGAAAAATTCAAGAGGCATATTTTCAAAAAAATTGAATAAGTCTAACGGTTTCTTCTACAACTAGCTGTTATTAAATTAAAATTTATCCTTTCTTAATTCTGAATTAATATTATATCATTATGATTCTTGAATATGCTTTATTTTTACTACTTTCATTCTTTTACAAAAATATTTATATATTATAATGATTCATAATATGATAAATTAGGCATGCAAAAGTAACTAAATTAATTAATCAAATATTGTCATTTGATTTGCAAATTGGGAAGAGTAGTTCACGCTACTAATCATTTATAGGCGATGAAATTAGAAGGAAGGTAACTATAGATATAGTATTTTTCTTCTTCACATTATTATTTTTCTTTTGTTCAATGGTGTGGTTTCTTAAAATGTGTCAATATGGTGATAAAACTTAAAATCATTTGAATTTTAATAATGCTCCTGAGAGTCATTTAGAAGAAATTTGGAAAGAGGAGAATGACTATGTAGTTTTTTCACATTTATAATTGTTTGTCACTAATATTGACTTTATTTTCTATACACATGCTTATGTTGTTGATTAATTGCAATTATATGATTGAAAAACATTGTAAAAAAATTCTTATATATAGGATCTTAATATTTTTCTTGTATTTTTAGAAAGTTTCTCTAAGACAGAGGTTATGAGGCTATTAATCATGTATTTTTTTATTTAATAGTTTTTTTTCTTCAACAAGATCATTAACAATTGCATTTACATTAGAAAATGACATATTATAAGCATTTATTTTATTTATCACTTAAAGTGTATATGACCTTATAACTAAGTGATTTTTATACTTATTACTATATCATAACTCTAGAAAAGAACGCATTTAAATGGATAAAAGCATATTAACGTTCAATTATTACTACTTCAATATAAAAGAATAGGAATGTGATAATTAAATTGTGCTAATTTAAGGAATTTTTTTCTTTTTCGATGAAGCTAATACGTCAGAAAGAAATTTAAAATATCGTTAAAGTGAGTAAAAATTTAGTATTTAGTTTATTTGAATTTGAATATCGAAAGTAAAATACTATTTTAAAAAAATCATGAATCTAATATTTTTTAGCACCGCGCGAAGCACGGCCATGTTTACTAGTATATAGATAAAGTAAAATAAAAAAATTATTTAAAAATATTTTATATAAAGCCAAATAATTAGGGAACGGTTATTGTAAGTTGTAAAACAGATTTTTTAGGTCTATATTTTTATTTAAGTTTATCTTTTCACCTTATTCTGTGAATGTGGTTTCAACAGTTGAGAGAAAGTTAATGCTCTTCAATTGTCAAAATAACAAATATGTCTCTTAAAGCAGAAGTAGTACAACATTAATTTTGTGCTAAATGGCCATGTGGATGAAGAAGACAATACATAAAGGTCAAACTTCTCCTTTTTATCTCTACTTTATTCAAAAAAAAATATCATCTTTGCAAATTCTACGCTTAACGGAAGTTTTGAAAACTTAACTAATCAATGGTAAATTCTATGTTTAAAGAAGATATGTTGAGAAGACAATTCTATTTTTGATTTTTTTTTATTTGATTCAAAAGAATATGTACATTTTTTAAGAAGGATAAAAATTAGTATTTTGTACTTATTTTAGCCTAGAGAAGTATATTATAGAAAAAAAATGAGGAGGAAATTTTTTCAAACAATATCCTTACATGATAATTACGGATATAAAAGAGCATGGATGAACAAACTATACAGGCAAATTTTTTAAAAAATAAACAAAATTGATGATACATCTATTAATTAATTATGACTAATTTATTCTGTCAATTTTTTATACAGCCATTATTTATCTTATGGTGATTAAATTAATTAATTAATTTATAATTGTTGCAATCCTAACCATAATGAAATACCTTCAATTATCAGTTGAACTTTTAAAACTAATTAAAAGGATGTACATAACAAATAATATATGAATTGAAAGTTAGCCTTGACATTATCTTTCTTACTTGACTGCACATTAAAAAAATTAACTACTCATTAACTTTCCACTTCTATTTTATCTAAAAAAAAAAAAAGTTAAAGTCAATAAAACGTCAATATATAGATCAAGTTACTCAATCATGAATATGAATAGTACATTTCTTTAGTAAATATATTAATATTAATTTTGAATTTAATTCATTTCAAATTTAAAAATTTGAATTCAACTTTAAAATTTGAATACTTTTTTTTTAAAAAAAAGGTTAACTGCCTCTATATTAAACTGTATATTAAAGACAAATCAAAAAAAAGAATTACTAATACTCATATTAACTTTGCACGTCATTTTTTTCTGCTTTGTTAAAAAAATATTAGATTTTGACATTTAATTTAACTGATAAGAAAAATAATTAATACCTAAAAAAAATGTTGAATTCACATTCTTCAAAAAAAAAAAAGAGAGAAGGAATTATTCCACCAATTAATACTCATAGTTAATGAAAACTAAATTAGAAAATAAAAAATTAATGTCTGACAAAAAAATAAATAAAAATCAGAGTAGTTAAAAATATAAAAAGGGGACACTTCAATTGAAAAAATAAGACAGTTATGGAGTGGTTATGAATAACACATTTTAATGAAAATTTGTATCTTCAAATTGTTGTGTAGGAGGATAAATTACGAACAAGTCAAAACATTCATTGTCACAAAATTATGTGTGACATTTGATATGCATTAGGGACTCTTCTCATAAAAAAAAAATCCACCATATTATTATAAAAATAATAACTTAGTTTTTCAAAATTAATTATTGATATATTTGATCAAAATATTCAACCGTGATAGAGGTTGATATTGTTATGAGAATTTTTTGGTTAGAGTAATAACATAAGTATACCATTTTAGTTCATGAAAAATTGGTCCATCCCTCTCATAAATAATTCTATAATTCTATAGAGATCGTTTATATATTTTGGTTTAAATTGAAATATAAACATTTGTCATATATAAAAAAAGGAATAACTTAATCTATAAAACTAAATCGTGACAAATCAAATATCAAATTATTCAAACTGTAACGACCCGAACCGTCGTTATTTAGGAAAGGAAAAATTCAGAAAAATACTGGGCCACTGTCCCACCAGGGCGGCCAAGATGCCGGTAGGGCGGCGATGCCACGACGGGGTAAGCTGGCGCCAGAGCGGGATAGGCGAGACAAAATGTAAATAACCCAAAATCTTATTTTCTCCTTCTTCCTAAAATACCTAATTTAGACGTAAACCACCCTAGAAACCCCCAAAAAGCTGCTCTAAGCTTGGGAAGGAAGGAGAAGGAGATTGCTAGCGTAAGGAAATCGATGAATTGCGTATTTTCGGTCAAGATCACCATCACGAAGTTCGAAAATAAGGATCGAAGCCAAAAACCCTGAGCAGCTGCTTGGCGCCCAGGTAGGTTAGGTTTTATTAATTGAGTAGTTATAAATCTGTGCTCACTGCGTAGTATAATGATAATCAATGGTAGGATTTATGCGTAGGCCTTCGTGCACCGAATAAAAGATGATTAAATCATAGGAAGAAACCTTAGACGATGAACTAGGGCTAAGTATGGTCGAGTTATCATTTTAGTGACATATGTTGATGAATACTTCAAGGTGATGGTTGTGATTTCATGTGTGTGATGTATGTTTGTTCTTGCTTCATTATAAAACGAGTATGTATGCGGATGTTGAATTATTGATCACACTAATTGTAAATGAGATTTATGAATGCCATGAATCATGACTTGATTGTATGATTATGAGAATATACTTGTGATTGTAGTTGTGGCTTGTTGAATGGATCGGGTGTTGCGTTCCGACATACTAACTTGGATCGGCTACCACGTTCCGGCATAAATATGGGATCGGTTGCCACGCTCTGGCATAATCATTGGATCAGATACCACGTTTCGGTATGCTAACAGTTTGGGTTTGGGTTCTATGAGAGGACCATCGACTTGATATAACTGTATATCTTGAGAATTGTGAAATTGTACGTTGTCCATAAGTGATGAGTGATGTTGTGTTGCTCCTGAAGGGTGGTTAACGATTATGATGATCTATATATGTTGTTCTACTTTGTTGATTTAGCCCGTTACACGTCTCGTTGTTGAATGAACGGGGAAGGGCCAAGGGTTCAAAAGTCATTAACAGTATTGAGAAAAAGATTGTCCATGTGTTGCCAGGGGGAGAAGTAGGGGTAGTGTACGTGATAAAAATACTTAGGTAGATCCCACCTTGGATAAAGGGATTTGTGTTAGTAGTTAGAAGGCATGATATAATGTACCATATGGCAAAGACTGGGTAATATGAAGAGAAAGTAAGGGTATGTCGTGAGTGGTTGGTCGGAACGCTTGTAGTTGAAATGGTGGACTCTTCTATGCATTAGAATGGTTAGGCTATCATCAAGAACCTAGTTAGTAGGTTGACTTAGACGGTGGTTAGTAGTAAGGGTACTAGTGTAATTCTGGGGTATTTAAGAGAGGGTAAAAGGTGGAAAAGCGAGTGGTTTTTATTGCATGATCTTGCTAGTTGAATTCTTATATTATGTGGTGGGCGTCGGGTTGACCGATGATGCCTACCAGTACGTGTGGTTTGTACTGATACTACTCTTTCTATGCCTTTTGGCATAGTTTGGATGTAGGTTGGTGATGTTTCATTAGATGAAGACGAAGAAATTCTCCAGCAACTTTTATTTTTCCTTCCGCACGGTGGGAGCTGTGTCTTTTATTTATTATGTCATGCTTGTACTCTTAGTAGATCTTGTACCTGTTTAGACTAGATCCTTGGGGGTGTTAATTAATTTACAAGTCTTAAACCGAATGTAACGACCCAAGAGCACCCCCTAGTCGTTACCGGCGTATTCAACCTCGAAGAGGTCTTATACAAGCCCTTAGAATTAATCATAGCATGCATCAGAGAATAAAATCACGGAAAATTTAAAACTTTTACTTTGGAAGTTCAACTTCACTTCATATTTGAAAAACATAATCTAACTTCGTCACAATGTACCATCTAGAAATAGAAGTATCGAAAATGGAACTTAGCCCTTACATCAATAAGAAGTCTTGAAATAGGAAAGTACAACAATGTCTTTCAACATAAGCAAAGAACTAAACATAGAAGCTAGATCATAGGGTCTTGTCCTCGGACTTGAGGACTCACCAACTTGGGGAAGCAACTCCAAGTGTCTTGAGAAGTAAGCTTGAATCCTCAACGTCCCGAACCTAAATGTTTGGGGAAAAGGGAGAAAATATGGGTTAGTACAACACACATACTAAGTATGGCTACTATGTATAAAAACCATTTAAACATGCATAAAAGGACATTTAGTCAAAACATGTTTTTTACCAAGTAAATCCAATATGCTCACAAAGTAAGCATCATAGTCCAAACTAACATAATATCATCCCAACATGTAGACAACCCAAGTAATACTAGTGCAATGCAAATAATAGAATCTCATAACCCTATTCAAAGCCAAGTATCACATAAAGCAACCTACTTCATGCATACATTCATAAGATCATATTTCATCATAACTTACATAAACGGACCCCCATAAGCCCGACAGGTACACAGAAAAGATAAGTCTACTGAGAAAGAAGAAAATCGGGCTCCCAGCCCAAAGTAACTAAGATAATCCATCAGACTTCATCCAGCCAGCAGTGCACTCCCAGCCCATTAGAAAGAGTGAACCTAGGGGGCACCCAACCAAACAGTCCACTCTCAGCCCAGCTAGAAAGAGGGACCCGTGAGTGAGGTAGATATCGCGAGTCGTCCTACCATGCAGTCAGCTCCCAGCCCAGCTAGAAAGAGCGATCCGGGGACACCCAGCCAGCAGCACACTCCCAGCCCAGCTAGAAAGAGAGGCCCGGGGGCGATCGCCGATATCACCGAGTCTACCCAGACAGCGATACATTCCCAACCCAGCTAGAAAGAACGACCCTGGGGGTCATGGTATCTCTAATAGGATCCAATCCAACAACAACCACCGTGGAACACCGTCCACTCTAAGAAACCATAGAAAAGGCTCCAAGCCTATACTATCTCAATCCCACGCCTCTAGTGATGCACCAAACCTTCGAGAATGCGTCAGAACTACAGAATGAGAGGGAGAAGATACAGAAGTGCAGCAAGCAACGATAATGCCTAATCTAAGGCTCAAACTATCAGACTCAAGTCTGCTATTCCAGTCTACAAGGAGCTAAGTCATCCGTATGACATCGGCAGAAAGTCAAGGCTATCCAGCCCACACGGGTCATAAGTCTAAGGCAATGCTAGTCTAACCTAGACTAAGGACATCATGCTTACGGTTAAGGATGAACAAGACATACAATACATAACATACAAGCATACAATAACATTTAGCACATAAGCATGCAACTCTACTAAATCGGTTAATATAATACTATACTCGAAATATGGCCAATCGATCCTAACATGAGGTATCTAATCAAAGTAAGGTAGTAAACTGGTACCAACCCCCAATTCACTCCAATCGACATCTTTTTTACACAAATTAAGCTCAATCTAAAAGAAAGGAAGCCGTAGCCTACCTTAAGGCCAATTGCGCGCTCTCCAAATCTCTTTACTGGAGCTTTTCCTATCCGAACAACCTCGAAACGCTGCCCTGCTATCAAAAATAGAGTCACAACGTTATTATGGTCGTTTAGACACTAAAATCACAACAAACGGAGACGAGTCAATTTTGGAGTCAAAACGTGAATCGTGGGACCTGCATTGAACTGCCCGAATTTCACTCTGTCAAGAGACCCTAAACGGCACCCCAAACTTGTGTTCCAAAATGGAACGTAATTCGAGGCTCAAAACATCGCCAAAACCAACAAGCAAGAAACCACACTTTAATCAACTAAAAGAAAACCTACAGCAGCAGTCTAAACTCGGAATAAATGAGAATCGAAAGGTGACCAGCACTCTTTGAACACTCTACAACAAAGTCTCGACTATTCTCAACACATGAGACTTCGAATCATCCAAAACCGAACTAAAATGAAAGAGATATGACCAAACCAAAAATGCCACAAACAAAGGCTCGTAAAAGGAACTGCAGTCAGGTTAATCGCGAAAGTACCTCAAACTATGCGCTCCCAACAATTTCCGAACACTCTACAGTGAATCCACCGAAAATATGAAGCTCTCGCACTTCGAATCGCCTAATTCGGATAAAAGATGAGAAAGTTATGAGAGTTTGAAGGTTTGGAAAATGTTGCTGATTTTCTGCATTTATAGCAGATTTTCTGCAATATTTCCAAAACTTAAAAACTCCGACGGGGTGCTCCGAACTCGTTCGGAATCCCGTGCACGCAAACGAGATATGTAACCATACCAAATTCGATATTCCGGACTCAACGGCACAATTAAAATTTCCATCAAAGGTCATCTTGATAAAAAGTGGGTCCCACTTCCAAAAGTCATTTTAAGTTAAAAACCACAAAAGGGATCAGAAAGATATTGAAAACCTCGGGACACAAAAGAAGGGTCAATCCAGACCAAACTCGACATTTCAGAGCTAACCGCGCTGACAGAATTTTCATCCGAGCGCATTTACTCAGAATATTAACCAAAGTCAAACTTAGGCTTAAACTTAAAGTTAAAACGCATAATCGCACCGACTCACACTGAAAACCTCGGAAGTAATGTCGACCATATTACTAGCCTAAAATGACCCTTTCGGAGCCGATGGAATCGTCAGAATTGGATTCCAACGTCATCTTCTTGAACTTTTGATCGAAAATGATCGTTCAAGGTTCGTAATCTCCAAAACACAAAAACTCGCACCAAGACCAAACGAATGACCAGGTGACCAAATTGTCAGTCCCAACAAGTCATAAATGACTTAGGGTCACTACATGAATGCTCTAAATGACACACAGAGAGCAAAATACAGAAATGACCCAGAGGGTCATTACTTTAAGTCTTTATTCACAAGGTGAGGCTCTAACTTGAGTCATAGAATTTCCTGGGTGTTACACCGAAATTGTTTTAAAGGTTCCTATTTATGAAACCCAGTTATCTCATTTATCTTTGTTTTCCTTTAAATTTCTGCATGTTTTAACTATTGGGATATGAGGGTTCTCCTACTTAGGTGTTAGGGTAGGTGCCCGCACAGCCCGGTGGGTTGGGTCATGAAAAAATTATATCAGAGCCTAGGTTACCGGTCTCCCAGTACAAGAGAAAAATATGGACTAGATTCCTACGGATTGGTGTGTTGACGTCCACATCTAATCTACAAGAGGCTATGAAACATTCTAAAAAGTTGTTCCACTTGTTTTTCCCTTTCGTGCGTGTGTCGCTTATGGTATGAGTTAAGTCCAATTGGTATCTCCCGATTCCAATTGGTATCTCCCGATTCCAATTGGTATCTCAACAAAGTAAACCGGACATCGTGGTCACGACTGAGGGGCCACAAGCAAAGCAAATTGGAACTGAGAAGGTTCCAATTGGTATCTGGCCCTAAGGGTTGTGTAATTGCATGGATGATGGGAAATGGTCATCCATGGATCCGAACTAACTAATAATTTGGACTTGTTGGTGCATTGTATCTTGGAAACTGTGAACGAGTGCTTCTTGTTGTCTGAATCAACTGCGAATGTAAAGTTGTAATTGCTTAAATATGATGATGTGATTATGTAAACTATAAATGTGTGTCTGAACTTTGATATGCGTCATTTGTTGGTCTAGTTGTTGAAGTTATGCAAGTTGGAAATCCTTGAGCATCGTGAAACTTATTGTGAAATAAAGGTCCTGACTGTGTTCAATGCAAGGGTCAAGATAAATTACGGGGTGATTCGTAAGGAAAATCTTAACATGTCTTGCGCTTGTGTAATAACTGTGTGAGTGTCTGGGTACATCCTGGGGATGTGTGGGTTATGATGTTGAATTAATGAGAATGAGTTAGATTGACTCAGGGTAGACAATGATTATCCTAGCTATGAGGATTATCCAAAAATTGCTAAGTAAAACTGGGAACCTTTGTGAAATTTAGAGAAGAGAAAAACCCCAGAAAAATTTATCCCTAGGTTCTGGTCCCGTCTGAGCCGCTGGGGCAGGATTATTCCCGCCAAGGCGAGACCGCCAGAGTGAAATTTCTCCCGCCAAGGCGGGACGGAGCGAGGCAGAACCTCAACATGCCTCCTCTGTTTTTCCAAGTTACCCAAATAAACCCTAAATGGTATCCGGGCAACCCCTGCAATTCATTCAGTGTTCAACAAATTGAGAATAGATTATAAAACTTAGAAATTGATTATGTACTACGAAAAATAGCAGAAAACTAGCATCCACATGCAAAAAAAATAAATAAGAAAAGACAAAACGATAAAAGGAAGTCTTGTTCTAAATTACAAGCCCAAGAAGGGATAAGAACCAAATCAAAAACCCTGGGACTGGGAGGTGTCATCGTTAGAGTCTAGATCCTTCGGGGGCATCAGGCCTTCCACGGCCTCACCTATGCAAGAGAAATGTTGGAAATTCTCGACTATGGGAATCTCATGTCCGAGAGTGACGCAAGTGAACATGATCTTCACCGCCATCCATATTCGGACTATCAGACGATCCCTCTCCAGACCCTTCTTTCTATCCTAGTGCAGCTCGCGATGGAGCATGTCAACCTCTAGGGCGGTGCTCGGGGGAATCGAAGTGGTGCCAGCAAAGGGCACCCAAATCTTCTCCGGACAGCTGCCAAGTCCTCTTTCACTTGTGCACTTGAGAGTGGGAGCTGGGACCGGGTGGGATGAGTGCCATCGCCTCCCTCGTCATCTGACTCCGCAGCCGCCTAACTATTGTTGGCCCTGTCTGTCCTCCTCCTTTCATTCCGAGAAATGGAGCCTTGTCTAACCAAAATGGGGTGAAGGGGGGATCCATAGAAAGTACCTTATTTGTATCAAAGAGGGGCACCCCCGCCTGTTTACACAGTGCAGTCACGATCTCGGGAAGGAAAAAGGCATTCTTATTGCCTCGATAGAACATCTTCCACTCCGAAATAATTTGCGCCCCCACATTCAGCTCAATGCCCTACACTGCGCACGCCACCACCAAGGCCCGAGAAAATGTCATGTTTGTGCGGTTTCCCAATAGGTGAATCCTCCTAGGGACCAATTGAAGCCACCACTTAGCATTCGGTGACCAGTCCGCTCCAGTAATACCCTCGGCAGTAGGCCAATAGACTTTGTCCCAGCGTGCAGGCTCCACCAGTGTGTCCCTCAGCCATCCCAGATCCATCTCCCTCAGCTTGGCCTCGTATTCCACGTTCGAGACCTCGGGCAACTCTAACACCTTATTTATGACAGTGGCGTTCAAGGGGATGTCAACTCCTGGATGCGAATGATGGGGCCAGAGTCATCCCAGCGGATGGTGATCAGGATAACATAGAACTCGCTCACCCTATCGGCACCTGCGGCAGGGGGATCCTAAGTCAGTGGAGCCCATCCGAACTCGATTAAGCGAGCAAAGAAGGCAGGATCTTTCTCCTCCAGCTTAAGTAAGTAAAAACCTCTCTCGCAGCAGAACTTGTTGTTTAGAAAATCATGGAACCTTTCTCGACTAGCAATGTCGGGAAATAAAAAAAAAGGCAGATTTTCCTCATTTAGACCTGCCATTTAGAGAAGCATGCAAGGGTTGAAAGATATATGTTAGAACACGATAGGATTAGACAATTTAAGGTTGAAAAGGGAAGAGAGAAATTTTCTAAGATAAGGGAATCATGATACTTCCCCACAGAGTCCCACCATAGCGGCCTAAATCCCGCCGCAGTGGGATGAGCGAGGCCGCTACAGCGCGATGAAGGTTGCCATAGCGGCCTTCATCTAAAAAGAACTCCAGGCGCAATCATGGCGCCTCTTCGTCCCAAAAATCCCATTTTCACTGAATTTCAGCAAATCAGAGTATATAAAGTGCCCTAGTACTTAAATATGCAATTATTTTCGCAAAATAACCCTTAAATGATTCCAAATTCGAGTTTATGCCAAGAAGACATTTCAACTGCCCCAACCCATTTTGGTATCAATTTGACCGTAATTTTGCAAAATCCTTATGTCCAATACGTTGTGGAGACGTTGGGGACGTAAAAGAAGTATTCATGCTATGTTTTTCTATAAAATTAGCAACCTATGTTTAACTTTTCAAATAACTACCCGGAACCATTTCTCATCAATTAAGCACCAACATGCAATCATTGTTAATCAAGTACTGAAGTAAAGAGCTTAATGAGAAAGAAATTTACCTTAAGTTTGACGTTCGGAGGAGAGTAATCGAGATGATTTTGGATGTTTTCTCAAATGAGTGTGCAAAAGTCAATTATTGGTGGTTTACAAAGATGGAAATAACCAGATGTTGCCCATTGCCTGGGCAATAGTTGAGGTTGAGAATAAATTTACTTGGGCATGGTTTTTGACTCTAGTGAAGAATGATCTTGATCTTAGAGAAGGACATGAACTTATGCAAAAGGTATGTCCTTCATTATTAATACACATTCATCTTATATTCTATATACTTTTTGATTCACATTAACTCTTTTATATGTTTATTTTCTTTCTTTAATACAGACTGGAAATTGCAGTGGCAGATTTATTATCACTTGCTGAACACAGGATGTGTGCTAGATATGTCCTTGCAAATTGGTGCAAAAATTAGAAGGGAATAGAGAGAAGAAATGTTTTTTTGAAGATTGCAAATTCTACATTTGAAGCTGAATTGAGGGACTACATAAAGGCTATGAAGAAATTGAAAAGTGACTGCTTGGATGGTCTTTTGTACTACAATATAGAAAGGTGGTGTAAAAGATATTTCAAAGAACATAGCAAATGTGACTCAGTTGATAACAATATGGCAGAGAGCTTCAATTCATGGATATTGTCCGCAAGATACAAGACAATCATTACAATGCTGAAAGAGATTAGGATAAAGATGATGAAAAGAATTGGTCAATTAACGCATTTTGCCACACTATCCGTAGCTTTTTAATAAAAATAATTATTTTTAAAATTATTTTACAAAAAGCGACGGACGGCATCTCTTAGTCCGTCGCTTTTATTAAAAATAATTATATATAAATTAAAACTTAACGACGCTGTCTGTCGCTTTTTATTTATATTATTTTATTAATTTTTTTTATAGCGACGGACGGCATCTTTATGTCTGTCGCTTATTGGTCAAAATATATGGTCAACTATTTTTAAAAAGTGACGAACAGTGTCTCTTAATCCGTCGCTTTTTTGGTCAAAATGATGGTCAACTATATTTAAAAAAAACGAAGGACTTAGAGACGCGGTCCATCGCTTTTTATTAAATATTTGAAAGATAGAACACTATTTTCTTATTTTCATCTCTCTCTCTTCACTCTTATTCACTCCCTTCTTTCTATATCGATCCCATCGCCGTCGCCGTCGCCGTCACCACCCTTCCCCGTCGCCGTCGCCGGTCGGCGTCCTCTCCCCGTGCTTCCCTTCCCAGTGTCCTGTCGCCGTCGTTGGCCTCTCCTTGTTAAGGTTAGGGTTAAATTTTAGTGTCTTTTTTCAATTGTTGTGATTATAATTGATTGTTTGTTAGTATATTATTGTTTTTGTTTGTTGGGTTGTGTTATTCAATTGTTAATTTGATTTGATTATTGTTAGTTAGGTATAGATAATTGAAGATTTTTATTTTAGGGTTTTTTTAAAAAAAAATTGGGCATTTTTAAATTGGGCATTGTTAGTTAGTGAAGAATTAGCATTTTTGTACTTTAGGACTAGTTTAAACTTGAGAATATGTAATTTGAGGTTGAATTGAGATTTTTTTGGATTTGATTTTAGGACTAGTTAGTAAAGTGTTAATTTGAAGTTAGAAATTAGTAATTGAAGTGTTATGAATAGATGATGAATGTTTGAATGTCATGAATTTAGATGATAAATGTTTGAATGTCATGAACTTAGAATTTGAAGTTGAACTTAGAATTTGAACGTGAACTTAGAACTTGAACTTGAAATTAGAACTTGAACTTGAACTTGATCTTAGAACTTGAACTTGAAATTAGAACTTGAACTTGAACTTGAACTTAGAATTTGAAG
>JAJOOH010010554.1:0-16573 GCA_029582605.1 Solanum gracilifrons | reverse complement strand
TATATATATATATATATTATTATTATTATTATTATTATAATAATAATACTTGTACAACCTAGAATTAGTAAATTAAATGTTTAGATGTTGGAATTTTGACTACTATATATTGATTGGAATATTTTTTGTTTTGTTTAATTGATTAATAAAGGAGTTTGCTTGTACTCTCATTTGAATATATATTTCTGTATGTGTAAAAGCTACTAGAGTCTATTTGAATTGACTTTTAACTTTAACTTATAAGCCATAAGCCAAAAGTCACAAGTTAGATAGTTAGAAGTTCTAACTTATAGTTTTTGACTTTTTTTTTTTTTATTATAACATTTTAGCTTAGAATCAAGTACTGATAAGAACTTTATAAATTTACTCAAACACTCCAAAAGTGGCTAAATGCTATTTCGATTTGACTTAAAAATATTTAAAATCAATCAATCCAAACATGCTCTTAGTATAATAAATATGTGACACTGACACTTGTAAGAAAATACTATCATAATTTTTATTATACAAATATATATAAGTTGAGGCTGAACAAGCTATAGTTATCAATTAATCACACTACAAAATATCAAAATCAAACCTAAAATACTAAACTGTAGTGAATTAATTTAGTATAATATGAATTAAATATAAATTAATTTAGTCATATCGATAATTTTAGTATGAATTAATTATAAATTAATTGATCAATAAATTTTGATATCAAATAGTTAGTAAAGAATAATGTCTATAAATTCTCTCGGTAAATTTCATGTGTTTTTGCTTCACATTTAAGAAATGAAAAAGTGTGTCGATAAGTATTCCTAACTATGTTCTTATTAGTGCATATCTTCACTTTCTTACTCACTCTTTCCACCTAATTTGGGTTCTTGAAGAGTTTGTTGTAATCTTAATTTAGCATTAGTTATAAGTTATAACAAGGGAATGATTATTGAATTGTCACTTTTATTATTGTACTGCCATTAATTTTAATACCACTCTTGTAACTATTCCGTCAATTTGTATTCCATTTTTTCATCCTTACATATATGTTTATTTACAAAGATAAGAATTGTAGTTTAGTTTATTATTTGTTTCATCTTTATGTTGTTGATCAATTGCAGCTAATGAAATAGATTGAAACCAAGGCAATTTCATGAAAGGGTTCTAATAGTACTCTCTTTAGGGAGATGAATGATTGTTCGTCTATTCACTTTATCAAACATTTCATTTAATATTTAAGAAACTAGATGAAAAATTCAACTATATGTGTAATGCTACATAGAAGATTCTTTTAATGAGATTATTGAGTTTCTTTAAGGGACAAATAAGTCCATGCATATAATTGAGATATTTAATAGGTTAAAAGATGTATTACAATAAAACTAAAATAAGAGAAGTATAATATCGTAATTTTTAAGAGGCGAGTGTTATAAGTCAAATTCGAATTATTTTAAAAAGCCAAATTCAAAGAAAAGTGTATGAAATTATCCCTTTTTCATTCATAAATCTATTATATTTATGCTAATTTGCATGTTAGTTCTACATTTTATGCATTTACGTTAGAGAATAACATAATTTTAGTGAAAGCAAACTTTAAGCTCATCCTTGCACCAATGAGTAAACCTTTGTTTTATTTATCTACTATAAAATGTATATATTCCTTCATTTTTTTTTCTTTTTTTCTGTTAAATCTATTATTTTAATTTTTATTACCATGTCATAACTCTATAAAAGAACGCATTCAAATGGATATTAAATTCATAAATTTTCAATTATGGCAACTCTAACATAAATAATAGGAACATTAGATGGTGCTAAATGATTCTTTTTTTTTTTGGTTGATAAAATCAATATTCCATGAATTTAACTCAAAATTACAAATATAAGTATTAGAATTTGTAATATAATTTATTTGGATTTGAAGATCAAAAAATCATTAATAATATCATAATTTCATTTAAGAAAAACAAAAAAAAATTAAAAATATTTTTTTATACCGCGCGTAGCGCGGCTTAGTTTCCTAGTTTAGTATAATAAAGAAAGAATTTTTTCTAAAGTAATTAATATACATGATGAATAAATGTTTTACCTCAAATAAAGAGAATTTAAAAATATTAACAAAAGTTGATCTAATATATACTGCAATAATTTAACATGAGGTAGTTAATAAAATAATTTATATAACTTGCTTAAAATGATTTTAACTGATGATAAAATAATAGTAATAAATAAATATATGTTTCTCAATAAATTATATAATGACATATATGTTACGTGAAGTTTTGAGATTATACATAAAAAAAAGAAATCAAATAAATTAGATCCTTCAAAAAGTATCTTTACAATCCAAATAAAAAAAGCAACCATGAAATTGAAAAGTCTGAAGAGAACCAAAGGAAAGGACATAACATGCTCTGAAATTGTTGGAAATTTTGTTCTTGAAGAGCTTGCTCACTGGTTGCATTCCTTTTGAATTATGCATTTTGAGAAAAACAATTGTGCTTGATATTGGATTTAACATGTTAACTGATTCATTAGGGTGTTTGAAAAGTGTGGAGCAGTTGAATTGCTGAAAATGGCTTATATGGACAAGTCCCAGAAGTGAAGTGTCTACTAAAAAATATTGAATTTTACTTTTGTCTTATAATTATTTTACAAAAGTAGGATCACTATATAGAGAATTGATAAAAAATGAAGTTATTAATGTTGAAAAAAATTGCATTATTGATCAACCTAATAAGAGATTTATACCGGAGTGTATAATATTTAGGACACAAATTAGAAATAAAGGGCGAGAAATTTATTGGTATAAGACATGAGAGGGAAGAGAATTGAGGAGTGAATGAAATGAAGAATGAGTTAATGTCTATTTATTTGTGTCATAGACTTAGTTCTAGAAAAATCTTATAAATTATAGTTTCTAGAAAAGTCATGTAACTTGTGGAGGAAATTTACCCACTTGAAAAAAATATTTTGACAAGTTTAAAAATACATAGAATTTTTAAATGAAATATATATGAAATGATCATATTACCTTGATTGTCCTCAACTTCACATTTCTATATAATAGATAAATATCAAGGTTTGGTCCGACAACTTCAAATTTAAATCAAACTTACATCAGTTCACATATTTAGATTAATATGTATGAAATCAAGTAAAAGTAAAAACTTGATTATATATTTTTACGAAGAACTACTCCTTTATAATCTAATAAACATTTATAGTTTACTTTTAATGCAAATATACCATCCTATTTATTTTATTTGTAAAGTTACTTTTTAACATCTTTTAATATATATATATATATATATAAATATTGAAATTAATTTTAGTTATTCTTAAATGTCAATCTAATATATATTATTAATTTTATCACACTTATTTATTTTCAAGTATAATAATTAGAGCCAAAATAAAGGTGAAAATAATTAATTATATTTTTAAGTAATGAATTTTTATGTTAAAGTAGGCATTTTTATTAAGCATAATGAATATAAAAAATATTAGGAATTAATTAAAGTAATAGTAAAATAGAGTAATGAATAGATATCACAATAACTCATAACAAAAAAGAAAGTGAACTGATAACAAAATGAGTTAATAGTAATAACAATAACTAAAGATGGTTCTAGAACTATTTAGTTTTTTTGTTATTATTCTTGGTAGATTTTTGTTAGCATAAAATTACATTTTTACCCTTGGTCGTCCTACCACTTCACTCTTCTATATAATAGAAATTTATTTGACTAATTCTTATGTTTATGTATTTTTTGATTTCTCATAAATCTTCTTTCACTTTAATAAACTTAAGAGATAAATTATATTTTTAAGCTAAATAAGAAAAATGTTTTATTTTTAAATACATATGGTACTTACCATGGGAATGCATAAAAAAAATATTTAAGCTAAATAAAATGAAAGTTTTATTTTTAAAAATGAATAACTAAAGCTTGCAAAGAAAATATTAAAAACTAAATAAAATGAAGGGTAATTTTGTAAGCAAACAACTTGTTCTTAAAATTTATGCAATGTATATTGTTTTAAATACAACAAACCAAACACTCAATAAGAAATAATCTCAACACAATTTATTCCTATCACGACCCGATTCTACACCCTGGACATGGCCGACACTCAAGAACCATTGCTGGTCCCCAAGTGAACCCTCATCCTGGCTGACTACAAGCGGAAGACTAACTTAAGCATACAAAAGCTTAAAACTGAAATAAAAGTTCATAAAACTTAAATACAAACTTTAAGTCCAAAGAAAACTTTGTATAATAAAATATATACAACTCGCCATAAAAAGGCAACTTTAGTCTTTAAAACATTTAATAAAATAAATGATACAGACTTCTCAACTATACTGACTATCTATGAAGCCTCTAACCGATAAAGATGGAAGTCGGGACAATACCCACGACATCCTAACAACTGATATAACTGAAAGGTAAATGAAATGCTCCGAAAGCAAGGAGGCTCACCATAGCTAACTCGAACTCTTGGATGTATCAACAAAGCTCCTGTTGATGATCCTGAATACCTGTGTCTGCATCATGAAAAGATGCAGGCCAAATGGCTCAGTACGTGAAATGTACGAGCATGTAAGGGGAATTCTAAAGCATAACATAAGCTTGAAACTTGATAAAAGGAAACATACTTACCTCTTCTCAAACTTACTCAACTCAAGGAATACTCAAGGATATTCAAAACTATTCAACTTACTCAACTCAAAAGTACTCAAGGATAAGATACTCAACTCATAGATTAGATACTCAACTCAAAGATGTGATATTCGACTCTGGATACTCAACTCAATATGACTAAACTCATTTCAATATAAAGCAATTTAAAATAAGTGCAATATAAAGAAACAAACTGTTTAAAAACATAATGTCAACTCTGTGTGTATGCAAGGATACAACATAACTCTGAAATGTATGTAAAAATACAAATAACTGTGTATATAAGAATACAATAACTTCTGTGGGAGTTTCTCTAACCGACAACCATCACTTAAGAGCTATAGTGATGATACAACACTTTACCTCACGCTGCCAATGACCATCCTATACCTTGCCATCAATATAGGACCTTAACTTAACTTAGTGGATCCACTAGCTTAACTTACGTGATCATCTAAAAAGTATGACCCGTTAAATCCCATGTTGGCTACATGGTTCTTATGGAGAGTTGAGTTAGTATGAACTCGCGTCTCCAATTTGGTGCTCAATACTACTCCCAAAATATACTTTAGCTCTTATGTGTTTTAAACGCCTCTTTCTTTAGTTTGAGATAAATGCTCAAAGCTTAGCCCAAAGGCTCTTTTGGAATCGATGTTCCCTTTTCTTTGCTCAAATGTGAAAACATTTATAAACTTCTTTGGGAATACATAGTTCCCTAATAACTTTTGAGAAATGAACTCAACTCATACTCTTTTCTTTACTTGAAACTTGAGCCTTAAAACGAAGTCAAAACGTTTATAAAAGACTTTACTCTGACTCTTTACTTAACTTCAAAGCTTAAGTCTTAAAACAAAGTTAAAACATTTGTAAAAGACTTCTTAAAATATGGTTCATGCCGAATTAGGGACATGAATGACTCAATGCAAGGTTTTCAATAACCATAGATAGAACTCAATACTTGGAACTCAAGAACTTCAATAATACTACTCACTTCAAGAATGCTCAACTCAGAGGGTTCATGAGGAATTTATGAGCATGAACTACTCAACTCAAGGACTCAAAGATACTTCTCATCTCAAGATTTTTCGACTTATAATGTCCATGCGGAATTATGGGCATGAACAACTCAACTCATGGACTTCATGGGTAATAGGTAATATTCCCATGATTAGGATTATAATCTCAAATGGGTTAGAAACTCAA
The DNA here is from genome assembly GCA_029582605.1 of Solanum gracilifrons. Classification (NCBI taxonomy): domain Eukaryota; kingdom Viridiplantae; phylum Streptophyta; class Magnoliopsida; order Solanales; family Solanaceae; genus Solanum; species Solanum gracilifrons. The sequence goes on along the minus strand of JAJOOH010010554.1, from coordinate 10,700 downwards.
TACTTAAGACTTAGGACATGGAGATATTACTCCTCTCATAGATACTCAACTTATGGAGTCCATGTAGAATTTATGGGCATGAATGACTTGACTCGTAGGTCTACATAACATTATGGAACTCATGATACATCTCTTCTCATTCTCATACTTACTTTCTCAAAATTTAGTTCAAATCGATAGTTGATCTCAAAGGATTCACAATTGAACTCAAAGGCTTTCTTGAACTCTACTCTTAACTCTCTCTTGAATGTGAATTATGAATTCAAGAGTTATAGGTCATGATAAGAAAGATCTCATGATGACAAGGAAGACTATGAATACATTCTCCTCATCCTCATACTCACTTGCTCGAGTGTTGAATCAAGTTACTAGAAGTTGTAGAAGATTCCACAAAAGGACTCAAAGGGACTCTCTTAGAATGTTCGAAAGAATTCTCAAAACTTAACTCTTAGCTCTACCTTGAATTTGAATTATGAATTCAGGGTTATGATCATGTTATGAATGATTTCTAGGTGTTTAGAATAAAAAAGGAGTGAAGGTGCACTTTAAACGAACTCAAATGGGGTAACCGACGACAAACTGGAAGGGGCAGGTGACCCTGGCGCTATGGGTGGCGCGGGAAGCCATCCCCTAAACATCAGATGAGGGTTTGGGGCTCTCTGGCTGGCGCATCGTGCCAGGCCCCCAACCCATAAAATCTGACGAACTTCTTTGCTAGTTTTCTCACCTAACTCGCCTAGAATCGAACGGTTTCTTCCCCAATCACTTAGAATCAATTACTTAACATAAGTACACTCTAATCTACTCAATACATCCCTTAAAACACTCACTTTGATCTCAAGAAATCATCCAAAACCCAACACAACAAGATTTAGAATGAACTTCAAGAACACCTATTAAGAACTCATCAAGAACTCTAATCTTTAAACTGCAAGAATGAAATTTCGCTGAAAAATAATATGATTAACGTGTGAGTGAACAAACCCAACACTATGAAAGCTTACATACCTCTTAGGGATCAAACCCATGGCAAAAATCCGCTACAACACGGAAGAATCTCGACGAAGGCTTGATCCTCTCCTCTTTTCTCCTCTTCTCTCTTCTTTTCTCTTCTTGAACTCTCAACTAAAACCCTAGGCTAATTTTAGGATTATAAAACTGAACCTAATAGGATTAGACCCTTAAAATATTGCTAAACACGAAATAAATCTGATTGGGTAAGGAAAAGACCAAAATACCCCTCTCTATTTTTGGCAAACTTTTCTTAACTGGGCAGCCTATCTTCAAAAGGCCATATCTCACTCATCCGACCTTGAAACTTAGCAAACTCAGCCGCGTTGGAAAGATAATTCAAAGGTCTTTCCTACGGTATCTGGTAGAACACCTAACTCATCCTGAGATAGGAGTTATGGTAATTTAAAGTTGACCCAAAAGATGTTGTTACAAAATTTGAAACTGAAATTTCCATTGGTAAATTCACCAACTAATTTTTGGTTAGTATATTGTTAGTACCTTTACTAACGAATTGAAAAGGAGTTAGTAAATTTTTTTCTTCATTATTCGATTCCGTTGGTAATTATAATAACAAATATCTGATAGTAAACTTTTCCAGACACATTGGTAATTGGTTGGCAATTTTAGTAACAGAAAATTTATGTTGGTAATTTACCAATAAATTTTAAGTACTTTTTTTTTTCTTCTTTGGTTTCCCAACCGGTGTTTGGTACCCACATTGAAGCCCGACTAAATCTGGATTCACATCGGGAAGTCCCACATTGGGGGGTAAAGCGCTCCCTAACAAAGGAGAGTCTGTACCCAAGGGGAATCGAACCCGAGACCTCTGCACTTCCTAACAAAGGCGACTTCGTACCCAAGGGGAATTGAACCCGAGACCTCTTGGTTAAGGATGAAGGAGTACTTACCACTCCACCACAACCCTTGTTAGTAATAAATTTTAAATACGTTAGTATGATTATTTGTTTTTCTAATAAATTTACTAATTGATAGTTAGTTTGTTGGTAAGGTATCATTCAAGTTCAATGTTAGGTTAGTAATTAATTGAAAATATGTTCAAAATATTATTAACTGAATGATTATCCAATAGTAAAATATTTATTAATTTATTGCATTTAAAAATCTAAGAGCATGAATATAAATCCAAAAATATTAATATCAATTTTATAAATCAAATTTGAATGAAACAATGCAAAATCTATAATAACAAGTTAAATTAATCTCAATATGACACATATCATTACATCAAATTTTTTAATTTGAACACATTTATCGAAAATATTGACCAAATCTAAATTTTGGCCAAAACTTAAAAGTTATAACACCTAACATCACAAACTGAAAATGAAAGCCTCAAAACCTAAACCAACCATCCTATTAGATATAAAAATGACCTTCCAAAGCTAACCGCGCTAATCGAATTCTCATCAGAGCACGTTTATAAAAAATGTTAAGCAAAGTCAAATTTTGGCAAAAAGTTAAAAGTTAAAACGCCTAACGGTACAAACTGAATATGAAAACCTCAAAATCCAAACCAACCATCCTATAAGACGCAAAAATGACCTTCTAGAGCTAACTGCGCTGACGAAATTCAAATTTGAGCGTGTTTTCCAAAAAAATTGACGTAATTTAAATTTTAGACAAAAGTTAAAAGTTAAAATGCTTAACGACACAAACTGAAAATAAAAGTCTCAAAACCCGAATCAACCATCCTATCAGACCAAAAATGAATTTATATGGCAAACCGTGGTGACAAAATTTCAATTCGAGCACGATTTCCAAAAATATTGACAAAAGTGAAATTTTGGTCAAAACTTAAAAGTTAAAATGCCTAACTGCACAAACTTAAAACGGAAGCCTCAAAACCCGAACCCTCTATCATATTACATAAAAAATGGCCTTCCGCATCTAACTGCACTGAAGAAATTTTCATCTCAGCATGTTAATTAAATATATTGACCGAAGTTAAATTTTGGCCAAAATTTATAAGTTAAAACACCTAACGGCACAAACTAAAAATGAAAGCCTCAAAACACGAACCAACCATCCTATTAGATAAAAAATGACCTTTGGAGTTAATTACGCTGACAGAATTCTCATCTGAGCATGTTCACAAAAATATTGACCAAAGTTAAATTTTGACCAAAACATAAGATTTAAAACACCTAACGGCACAAACAAAAAACGGAAGCCTCAAAACATGAACCAACCTTCCTGTTAGATAAAAAATGACCTTTCGAAGCTAATGACACTGTCAGACTTCTAATCTGAGCACGTTTACCAAAAATATTGACCAAAGGCAAGTTTTGGCTAAAATTTAAAAGTTAAAACGCCTAACGACACAAATTGAATATGAAAGCCTCAACACTAGACGCTAATTTACCAAAAAATTTAACTTCAATTGGTAAATTTACCAACTATTCAAATATAAGTTAGTAATTAATAATTTACCAATAATGGTAATAGTTACTATTCAACTAAACATTCATATGTAATAATACCAACAAATAATTAATATGTTGGTAAAATTTTACCAATGGATTAATGATCAATTGGTATATTACCAATTATTTTAATGATGTTAGTAATTTACTAACTACAATCTTTATTCGTCGGCAAAATTTCCAACTAATTGGATATTGGTTGGCAAGTTTACCAACAAATTACATTTCGTTACTAATTTAGCAACACATTTATATTTGGTTGGTAAATTTAGCAACACAATCTTGCCGTTGGTAAATGTTTGGTTAGTGATTCATTGGTAATATGTTAATAAATTATATAAACAATTTTTTTGTCATATTTACCAACTGATATATACATCGTTGGTAATATTACCAACAAAAGGCGTGCGTTAGTAATATTTCAGTCGGTAATCCATTGATAGAATGTTGCTAAATTTGGCACCATTTTTTCCCGCCGTATTTACCAACTAAAATACATAGTTAGTAAGATATTGGTTGGTAATCTGTTAGAATTTCATTTTTAAGTTTTAAAATATAATTCAGTTAGAAATGTGTTGGTAATTTGTTAGTAGAATACTAACCAACTTAAGTTGTTAGTAAAATCTGTTGGCAATTTGTTTTTTTTTTTTTTTTTGTAGTGAGAGGTATTTTAAATCATTTTGCATTAATGATATATAGATTAAAACTACTTGTCACTCCCCGAGCCTACACCCTGGACATGTCCGGCACTCGGAGACCATTTATGGCCCCAAGCGAACCCTTGGCCTAGCTTACTTAACTCAGCGGAAGACTTAACTCAACAAAATAAACTCATGCAATAGTTTAAATGATAACATCTTAGCCAAATCAGCAACTTCTGTCTCAAAACAAAGTATCTGTAAATACATAGATGAGAGACTCATAATTACTGTTTGACTGTCTATGAAGCCTCTATAATACTGAGATGGATGTTGGGACAGAACCCACAACATCCTAATAATGAAAGACTAAAAGCGAATAAAAGAGTCCTCTGGAATGCAAGGAGGCTCACCACTGACTCTGAGTGTTCAACTGGATCAACGAGGCGCTGGATGCTGATCCTGGTTACCTGCGTCTGCATCATAAGACGATGCAGGCCAACTGGCATCAGTACATTGAATGTACGAGTATGCGAGTTGGAATGCTAAACAACAACTTAATCTTGAAAAGAGTAAGAATGAACACTTACCTTGGCTATGTACAACTCATGAATAACTGAACTCAATATAAAGCAATAAGACACATGCAATATATATATAAAGCTTGTAAAACATTGTAAACAACTTAGTTCGTTAAAGATAAAGTAATAACAAACTCAACTTTACTTATATATAAAAGTAATATAACTTTTATGGGAGATTCTCTAATCGACAACCACCACTCTGAGCCAAAGTGATGATACAACGTTTTACCTTACGTTGCCTAAGGACCATCCTATACCTTGCCGTGATATAGGACCTTACTTAACTTAGTGGATCCACTAGCTTAGCTTATGTGATCATCTAAGAAGTATGACCCATTAGTACCAATGCTGGCTACATGGTTTTTATGGAGACTTGAGTTAATATGAACTCGCATCCCCACTTCGGTGCTCAATACTACTCCTAAAATATACTTTAGCTCATAGGTTTTTTAAACAACTTTCTTTCTTTGATTTGAGATAATTACTCAAAGCTTAGCCCAAAGGCTCTCTTGGAATCGATGTTCCCTTTTCTTGCTCAAATGTGTAAAAACATTTATAAACTCTTAGGGAATACTTAGTTCCCTTATAACTTTTGAGAAATGAACTCAACTCTTTACTCTTTGCTTAACTTGAAAACTTAAGTCTTAAAACGAAGCTAAAACATTGTTAAAGATCCTTGAAAACTTTAAGAAACTTTGCTTTGACTTGCTTCTTAACTTCTAGACTTGACTTTTAACTTCTTTGACTTTGATCTTAACTTTCCTTGAATTGGATTATGGATTCAAGGTTCATGATCTCATATTTATGGATGATTTCATGATGTTTAGATGTACCTTAGAATGTTGGAATCAACTAGAAAACATAGGTATATCGCTTAGGAACAAGTACGAAAAGATGGGGGAAGAATGGGGTGCACTGGAGTCCTTGGCACTCTGAGAGGCGTGAGACGCCAGGCCCCAAACTTCAGAGAACATGTTGGGGCGCGCTGGCTGGCGCGGCGCCCCACCCTTTTTACCCAGAAAATTCTGACTTTTCTCCTTCGTTTTTCATCTCTAAACCCTCCAATCTTCCCTAGTTCTTTCCCCAAACACTTAGGGTCATTAGTACTCTCAACTTACAGCAGATCTAACTCAAAAATCCACCCGGAAACACGAATCAAATCAACAAGAAACTTCAACAACACAACCAATCAAAAACTTAACGATGTCCTTCAAGAACTTCACTTTTTAACATGTAAACAACCCAAAATCGCTGAATTGAAACAAGTTGGTGTGTGGGTGAACTAACCCATCACTAAAAGATCTCACATACCTTGTAGGGATCACCTCCAACGAATTTCACTCAAACCGCTTGGATGATCTTGGCGAATTCTTGACTTTTTCTCCCGTTCTTTCTTCCCTTCTCTCTTCTCCAAGCCCTAAGCATATTCTAATTTCCCAAAACTGAATTAAGTTCTGCTTTTACCCCAATAAACCCCTAAAAAAGAATTAGGAAATTAATTAGAGAAAAGACTAGTTTGCCCTTCCTTAAATCCGAATTTGGACTTTTCTCAATCCAACAGCTCAACTTCCGAAAGGCACAACTCACTCATACGATATCGAAATCGCGCAAACTCTGCGGCGTTGGAAAGATCTTCCCAATGGATTTCCAACCATATCAAGAACTACTCCTAACTCATCCTGAGCTAGGAGTTATGGTCGTTTGAAAATGACTAAAACTCACTTTTCTAATAGACAAGTTTTCCAGATTTTTCTTATTCTTTCAAAAATAAGTATTTTTCAGATTTTAAAATCTTCCTAGTCGTTTCTAGGTGCGAGATGTTACACTACTAAAATAACAAAAATGACCTTCATATCGTTTATAATATTTTATTTTATTAAAAAGATATATGTTTATTTAGATTTATATAAACTATATTAGGTTTTTATACATCAAATAAAAAATATATATAAAAAAATAATTAAACTTATTATTTTATGGATTGAAATTCCTTGTCTTTGTCGAAAGAAATATCTACCTCTTTATAGAAATAGCATGGCACGATAGAAGCCCTGACTTATAGCAACTATAAATATCAAATCAAGTCGATTTCTGCTCTTTACGTCAGTCCATCCGTAGTGGAGGAATTCCGATAAACTTTTCCCAAATATGACCTTCCTTAGAATATGACAAGCATGAAGACCAATTGTAACAACCTGTTTCCGTCGTTATAGAGAAGCCAATGGGGTAAATTTGGGGCCGGAAAACTTTTTCGTAGTATCTTGAAATTTTCCAACCTAGCCTAGATTTGGACGAAATCAGAGTCTTTGAGGTGTAGGGAAATCTGATAACAATTGGGTGAAGTATTTGTGTTTTTGATTTCTGGGGGGGGGGGGGATAGATAACTCAATAAGGAATCCGTACAACTTTACGAAATTGAATTCGGGTGAGTAGAACTCCCGGAATCGATCTTGGCGTAAAGGGTATTATTTGAGCGTCGTTGGTTAGAGGTGTGTTGTGAAATGTGAATTTTGGAATTCTTGAATTAGCTCTCTGTCTCGCGTAACCCGCATTGGCGCCGCTTTTTGCCGCTTTGGCGGGGCTGCTATAGCGGGGTGACGGCCGCTGTGGTGGGCTCGACGCGAATTAAAGTCGTTAATAAACCCCTAAACGACCTCATTATGCACTTTTCAACTTTTAGAGCTAAGGAACGAACCCCAGGCGACTCCTACTCGTTTTTCACAATTCTTGATGCTAAAGGTAAGCTTTTCACTCCCAAATCCGTTTTTCGATCCGTAGAACGTAATAGAATGAGTGAATATTGATGGGAGAGGGTTTTGTTATAGATTCTATGGTGGAAACAACCCTAATTTGGATAATTGGGATCATGGGTTTGATCTAGGGTTCATAGAATTGTTAGTAATCCGGGTAATTAATGATTATTTATTGATTCCTGTATTATATTGATTGTTTGTAGACCAAGAACAAGCGTAACGAATTCGGAAAGGGAAGGATCAAGTTTGTTAGGTTTTCAAGCTTGTTTCGAGGTAGGTGATGGTTGTGATTCTATGATTGTATCATACATGTTTGTTCTTGCTTCATTATGATACTTGTATATGTATGAATGTTGCAATGTTGATCATACTTGTTATAAATGAAATAGATGAATGATGATTGCCATGAAATCATGACTTAACTGTATAGTCTTGATGATATACTTATGATTGTGATTGTGGTGTGTTGAATGGATCGGTTGTCACGTTTCGGCATAACTAACTTGGATCGGTTACCACGTTCCAGCATAACTATGGAATTGGTTGCCATGTTCCGGTATAACTATGGGATCGGTTGCCACGTTCCGACATAATTATGGGATCGAATACCATGCTCCGGTATGCTAACTGTTTGAGTTTGGGTTCCATGAGAGGACCAATGATTTGATATAAAATGTGAAGTTGTTCGTTGTTCATAAATGTTGATAATATTGTATATGTTGATATATATGCATGTGCTTATAATGTTGTCTTGACTTGCTTATGTTGCACTTAGTGGGATAGCCGCGTGATCCTACCAGTACACTGTGGTTGTGTACTGATACTGCACTTGCTCTTTATTTTTGTTGAGTACAGGGCATCTTCAAGCGGCTACTGACAAACCTCGCTTAGAAGATCAGTGATCGTCGTTCGAATTCAAGGGTGAGTCAATTCTTCCGGGCTGCCATGGAATTCTCTTTCGTCTAAGTCCACCAGTTCCAGACTTAGACTATGTTTTAGTTAGTTGATTAGTTCATTAGTTGGGGGTTGCATCCCTTCTTGTTTAGACTTGGTTCATTGTTAGATGTTTTGGTACATTGACTTTCAGGTTCTAGGTTATTTCTTCCGCATTGTTAGTTGTTAGATCTTTTGTTGAAGTTTATGGGAACTTCAGTTTTAGCTATTATTTCTGCTTTCATATACTTAAATGCCTTAGTTTTTAGATCAGTTGTTTGGTTTGGGTTGTAGTAGTGATTCTCCCACCGGAGTGTTATTGTGGGTGCTAATCACAATAGTTTGGGTCGTGACACCAATGAAAAGCAAAGATGTAAAATTCGCCTTTATATGTTTTAAAAGAAATGTGAATTGATATTCACCCTCATGGTGTTCTCATATAGTAAATATACAATACTACTAGTTGTTATTTGAGTTATTCTTGAACTTCTTATTTCGATCGATGAAAGAACTATTAAGCATCAAGCATCAAGCATCATTCATTTATTAAAGAATTATGAGAATATCCAATAAATGATATTATGAAAATATTCAATAAGAATATTATATATATAAAAAGAACAAATAATACTAATGAAAATATATGCAATATTTTTTCAAATTAAAACAACTAAATATTATTATTTTGATGTAGTAGTTAAATATATTATGAACCTAAAAAGATGAGAAAGTCAATTAAATTACTTACCTAATACTTACACTTATAGATAGGTTAATGTTTAAGATAATAGATTTTTTGTTGGCATCTCACATATAATTTTATAGACGATTGTTCAGTTACAATATGTATAACTCGTTTCACACGCATATTTTATTTTATTGAGTATATAATTTTAAAAAAATTCATAAATATTATTAAATTATTTAATTCACTACTAGAAAAGGGTGAATTACATGGGGATTTTCCTGGGGATTGGTATGAAAATTTGCAGGAAAATAAGTTTCCTGCAGATGTTCATACTAATCCCTAGGAAAATCCCCATATAATTCACACTTTTCCTATAGTGATTGATGTAAAGATCCACACTAGCTTGTTGATGGTTTTATTTTTTGTGAAATTAATAACTTTTTTCCATTGTTCTAAACTAAAGGATATTAGTATACTATTTAACAATATTATGGTTGAAGGTATATAATAAAATCAAATAAGAAAAGTCTAAGCTCTTGTAGGAAGAAATTTTATTCCATAAAAATTCTTACATGTGACTTTTTGGTTTTTACACTATCGGAGACATGACTGATAAGCCACATGTAACCCTAGATTATAATTGAAATATCAGACAGATACTTTAACTAAACTAAGGTCTTACTACTCCTGAACCTTTTTTTTACAAAATAAAATAAAATTTGTACATGTTGTGTAGTAATTTGACTATCTCTAGAAAAATCACTTTTTGAAATGTTCTAAGTATAAAACAATTTGAGAAATACTTAGAAAGAGTCGCCACTTAATTTTTTTGAAGAAATTAAGAAAACTTATAATTTTCAAAGATTTAAACAGAAAAAATCATTTGAAAATACCAAAGAGGGTTCGCGGTTCAATTTACACTTCGAGAAGGGTTTAATCATTCGAAGTGTCCGCTAACATGCGGTTGACCTGCGACTTGACTAAAATATATTTTTTGACTAATTTTTAGAAAAGGTGATTTAACATAAGAAGAATAACTTACAATATTTGGTTAACTTTAAGAAAAATAATTAAATAAATGACAAATTTTATATTATTATACTTTTTGAAAATGGGACCTTAACTGACCCATTTGAATTAAAGACAAGTAATTAAAATATTAACAAAACTAGATTAATTAGTTTTTATTTGAATCATTTTTTAAAATAATAATTTAAACCACATTGGTTAATCTAAGCATGAAAATAATTTTTAATTAATTGAAGAATAAAAGCAAAGTTTTGACTAACTTTTTGAGAAAAAGTGACGAAGTAAAAGAAAGCCATTTTTCAAAGTTTATTGAAGAAAAATACTTTAACTTAAAATAATTTTAGAATGAGCAAAAATGTGTGAAGAAGCGTTAAATAACAAATTTTTCAAGAACAAACGATTTAACTTAATTGAGGATGTAAAATTTGACCAATATTTAATTAATAAAATAAATGAACTCAACACAAAAAAAAGTATTCAAAGCAAACCAACACAAAGAAAATAACTCGTCTTTTGGGGAATCTAATTAAGTTAATTAAAAATTATAAAGTTAGAGTTAAACAACAAATAATAAATAATCACGATTAAATAATTAAGGAGTAAGGGAGAAATTGAAT
>JAJOOH010010553.1:0-15893 GCA_029582605.1 Solanum gracilifrons | reverse complement strand
CGGACTTAGAGTCTCACTAATGCTCCGTGCGGCACTTGACAACTTACTCACGAATCTTTCACGATCTTGTAAGCTCAAGTAAGCCCTTTGAAACTAAGATCACTAAGAGAATGAAAAGGAAAGACTTATAAAAATCAAAAGAGAGCTTGTGAAGAAAGCTTTGTATATTGCTTTGGAAGATGGCTTTACAACTTGCTTGTTCTCAAGCTTGGATGGTGCCCTGCAAATGAGGGGCACCTCTATTTATACTACCTCCTAAGGGCCTAAGTGTAATTTAAAATTATTTACAAGTCCCTAACTTATTTACACTTTGGTCCTAGCTCTAGAATTCTCTACACCCTCTAGGACCTTCCAAAATCTTCTTGGAGTTTCTACATTATTCTAGAGAATTCTAGGGAATTCTCTAGCCTTCTTGAATAATCTAAAGGGTTCTAGAGAATTCCGGAAACCTCTCCACAACTCTAGACCCTTACGCCCCTATCCGGACGTAAAATTCGACTGTGAAGTGGCGGGATGTGACACTCTCCCCCACCTATTGATGCGACGACCGCATCGCATCATCGCTGCATCGCCAACCGGGTTTGGTATTCCTGTACGCGTGGCCAATAATCTACTCACTCGATTCACGCCCTTGCGCAATGCCTTCAGTTGCTTCATGATCTCTTTCAGCCCGGTCTTATGATCTTCCTCCTTCTTAGGAGGCAAGCGCCTTGGCAGCTTCTTTGGCATCACGGAATTGTTCATTGCTGGAACCTTCTTCGAGCGTAGCGGCAGAGACCTTTTTGCACCATTGTCTTTCTTCGAACTTGCAATGGTGGCTCTAAACGTCGACCCCGTCTTCTTAGGGTTTTTCTCGAGCTGCATGGCCGTTAGGCGTATTTGTCCTTCTGTCTTCAGTACCTTGACCATGGGCACTATACATGATCTTCCTTGCTCCATGACTAGAAGTCGTCGAAGGTAAGGGTCGATCACTGCGTGGCACTGCTGGAAGAACTCTTGCCCAAGAATTATGTCAAAGAGATCTAAAGGAGCGACAGTGAAATTGGCCTTACCTTGCCACTCGCCTAGCGTGATGCTAACTCCATGTGTGACTCCGCTCACAGGAGTCGGGGGTGCATTGACCGTCCTGAGTTGGGCGTTACTTGGACTGTAACCCAGGCCCAACCTTGTCGATGCCATCTTGGTCATGATATTGACCTCTGCACCCGTGTCGACCATAGCACACACGGGTCTTCCATTTATCGTAATTCGACATACTGCGTGTCGTATCCTCTTGGCTTTTCTGGCTGCTTCATGATGGCTCTGCATAGTCCTATTAAGCCCAACCGCGTCGTCCCTTCGCTTTGTCCTTGCTCTTGGGCATCTTTCTCCTTCTGCTCTCGCAGGATGGTACCAAGGCTCTTCAGTTCAGGGCACCTTGCATAACCATGCGGCCTGCCGCATATGTATCAGCCAACTTTGTTGGCAACTTTTATCTTCCTCTCCGTGTTGCCATGACATCCAGACTTCTTGCCATCGGACTTATAGGTGTCATGCTTCTTGGGATGTGGCCGCTGCTCCTCAACTTTGCCACGATATCCCCCACCATGGTCATGACTACCTCTCATCTCTTCTCCTCTGGCTCTGTCGGGCTTCTCATGCCTGAAGTCTGTCAAAGCTTCGGCCTGCGTGATGGCTTCGTCCATGGTCCTGATTTACCGACGTTCCAACTCCGTCCTGGCCCAATTTTGCAGCCCATCCATGAAGTGGAACAACATATCATCATCTGTGAGATTAGGAATTTGAAGCGTGAGGGTGGTGAACTCCTGCACATATGCGCGTATGCTACCCGTTTGCTTCAGCTCCATAAACTTGCGCTTCGCATCATAGATGACGTTGTTAAGGAATAAGGCTTTCTTGAACTCTTCCCGGAATTGCTCCCAGGTGTTGATGGAGCACGTCCCCTTCCCTATCTCGGCCTTCTTGCGCCTCCACCATAGCATGGCCATCTCCGAAAGATACAACACAACAGTGTTGATCTTACTCTCGTCGCTTTTCAACCCGTTGCACTTTAAGTAATTCTCCAAATGCCAAAGGAAATTCTCCACCTCTTGCGCGTAACGGACGCCTTTGAACATAGGTGGCTTGGGAGCCTCGACCCTGGCCTCCCTATCTCGGTCAAGCGACGATGATCCTTCAGCTGCCACACCTTCCTTGAGTGCTTTCATCTCGGTCTTCATGGTCTCAATCGTGCTCAACGCCTCCATGAGCCGACACTCCAAGGAAGTGATAGCCTCCTTCATCTCAAACTCGGCCCGCTGACGTCCCTCCAACTCCTTACGGATGTTTTCGGTCTCCTCGAGGGTGAAGTCTTTAAGAGTCTTGAATTTGCCATCGGCCACGATCATGCACCGGCCTAATATCTCCACGGCCTACCTGGCCACTTCAACCCTTGAGACCCACTCTTCTCCTGCGGTGACGTCAATGGCCTCCTCGCCATGTTCATCGTCACTTGCCTTGGTGGTTGAAGGTAGATGAGATATTAGCGCCTCGCTTGGTATGGGATCCAACATCATTTCCTCATGACTCTTTTGGTGCTTCTTTCCCTTTTGGGCCTTCTTTCCACCATCCGGACGGACGTTGGTGGTGCTAGCGGTGTTTACGTCTCCTTCAGTTGCCATTCCCTTAGTATCAAACCTTTGCTTTGATACCACGTTGTCACGGACTTAGAGTCTCACTAATGCTCCGTGCGGCACTTGACAACTTACTTACGAATCTTTCACGATCTTGTAAGCTCAAGTAAGCCCTTTGAAACTAAGATCGCTAAGAGAATAAAAAGGAAAGATTTAGAAAGATCAAAAGAGAGCTTGTGAAGAAGGCTTTGTATATTGCTTTGGAAGATGGCTTTACAACTTGCTTGTTCTCAAGCTTGGATGGTGCCCTGCAAATGAGGGGCACCTCTATTTAAACTACCTCCTAAGGGCCTAAGTGTAATTTAAAATTATTTACAAGTCCCTAACTTATTTACACTTTGGTCCTAGCTCTAGAATTCTCTACACCCTCTAGGACCTTCCAAAATCTTCTTGGAGTTTCTACATTATTCTAGAGAATTCTAGGGAATTCTCTAGCCTTCTTGAATAATCTAAAGGGTTCTAGAGTCTTCCGGAAACCTCTCCACAACTCTAGACCCTTCCGCCCCTATCCGAACGCAAAATTTGACTGTGAAGTGGCGGAATGTGACACTAGGCCCGTTAATTCTGGGTTGGCCGAGTTACCATTAATATGTTGTGCTGGGTCGAACATGGATCAGCCCGGCCCAGTTGACATGTTTAGATCCCCATTCGTATAATCTGACAAAATTAAAGTTATATACATTCATTAATTAATGAAAAAATGTGGAGAATATCAAATATTTAAACCATATTAAATGATATAGGTATCGTCTAGGGAAATTCTAATTCGCTGCTTTAGTTTCTCCCAATCTTGTTATTCGCTTGATTTGTATAAATCCAGAAAATTTGTATAATTCGGTTCCTAATTGTATAAATCCAGAATTTTATATATGCTTACCCTAACTATTTGTATACGATTTATGAAAATTTATAATAAATTATCCTGTTTGTATATTGACAAGCGAAATATACAAACAGAGTTCTGAAAAAATTCTAAATGTATAAATATAAAATGTGTATAATCGCAAGCGAAATATACAACGGCAACCTCCATAGCAAACAAAACTAAAGCTATGAAGCGCAATTATGTCTATTATGTTTGCTATTTCTGTAATTTTCTCTTAATTAATATCATAAAATACTTTACATTATTTATTATCGCCACTTTCTGTCCAAAAGTGCTGGTAATTTTTGTTTTTAGTCATTGTGATATAAGACTAAGCATGTTTAATCTTCAATGTGCATTATTGGTCCCTCCATATATATAAGAAGTATGTTATGTATTTAATTATTTTACTAACAAATATGAAGTTATAACAATACAAATTTAAGTAATACTTGAGTAAATAAGTGATGAAATAATCAAGAGTACTAATTTTGATAATTTTTTTGAATATTCACAAATAGAAAGGATCAGAAGTGCGTAACTCAATTAGTTGAATGCCTAACATGTTCGATCAAATATCATAAAGACATAGTAGAATAAGCAAATAATTAATCAGGGATCAAAAGTGTATTGATCCTTATTAATATCTCTTTTTTTAAAAATTAATGTAGCTTAATCAGTTGTATTAATAGCTAGCTACTCATCTTTTTTAGGTTACCAATTTATATTCATTATGGAGTACACTTCTATACAATTTCTTTTTCATTGATGTTTACATGATTTTCTTGGTACTTTTTACATCATCATTTTTTTAATTTCACATTTGATATTTATATTGGAGCCTGATTAAATTTAAATTCATGCATTGTAAGACTTATTTTTAAGGGCAAAACTCTCAACATGATTTTTTTTTCTCATCAGGGTTCAAACTCGAAATCTCTAATTAAAGATGGAGGGATCTCAACCATCCTATCACAATCCATATTAAACAACAAGTACATATATATCCGATCTAAGTCGTAAACTCGAGAGATGTATTTAACAATGGAAGAAGTACTTGCAAGATACAACTTTTATTACCAAATACATCAACATAAAACCATAAAATGAACAACAAAAACAAAAAAAGAGTAGACTAACAAATACATAACATAACATAAAACTAAAAATTCAAACATCAATTTGCACAAGCAAGAGTATCAATCTCCACACTTGCAATAGTAATCTCTTTACCTCCAAATTGTGGCACAACAACCACAACAATCTCTTCTTCATCTTCAAGTCCCAAATCCTCTAAAATCTCACTAATACCCAAACTCATAACAGCAGGAGTACCACCACTACTACTACTACTACTACCAGAATGCACATGAGGCAAATTCGCGAAGCTACCAACATACTCAGTCCTATCTAGTACCTTCGCCTTCACACCTTCATCTTCGTTGATAAATACATCGAACCTTATGTATTCATTTTCATCGAATGTCATGTTGTTGAATACGAGGAGCTCCTCTTCGATGTCCTTGTCTTGTTGAGTTCTTGAGATTTTAGGCCTTTTGATGGAAAATGATAATGTTTTTTTCAATGTTGAAGGGAATATTTCTGTGGAGGGTTTTACATTTTTAGGGTTTTTTTTGAGTTTTTGTTTACGTGGAACAGGCTTGTAATTTTTCCATGGAATAGGTACGTTTTGGTACTTGTAACCTAATTTTTCATTGTTTATGCAATCTTGGACTGTTACTTTCACAAGGGTACGGTTTTCATCATAGAATAAGAAGGCACTATCAAGCCAATCCCTGTTATATGAAAGATATATAGAATATAATTAATTAAAATATGCATCACTAATAATTTTGCTGATGTTTGGACGTAAAAATTATGAAATTTGGAGAAAAAATTGTATTTATATTATCAAGTTAAAAATGATATTAGGATATTGGAATTGTTTTGAATTTTGTGAGTGATTTTGGAGAGAAAATTGTAAAACCACTTTTTTAAAGTTGTTACAATTTTATTTCCAATTAGTTTTTTTTTTTGGAAAACAAGTGAAAATTATTCATGGCTAAATGGTTACTAATTTTAGATGAAACGATTATACGCTTCAGAATACAACATCAAAACAAGTAAGAGAAATCTAATTTGGTTCAAATCTCATCCTCACGTACAAGTAAAAATATCTTTTTTTACGTGTTTGACCCATGATAAAAAATATATATGATATACATGTGAGGCAGAGATTTTTTTCTTCAAATAATCAGAAATGTTTTCTAACCTAGTAAGTTTTTAGATGAGATAATCACAAGCGCAACTAATATATATTCTGTCCATCGCAATTTATGCATGCATTTTGACTTAGCATTGAATTTCTAAAAAAAAAGACTTTTGAAATTTATAGTCTAAAATAAGATATATCAATATTTGTGTTATAATTAAAAAAACATATTGTTAAAGGTAAAATGAAGCTTAAAGTCCATTCTAAATATGGAATTATATCTCATTTTTCGAACGACTATAAAAAAATACATCATATAAATTGAGATGAAAAGAGTACCTATCATTGAAGTCACGTCGATTGCCTCCTAAAGTCTTCCATATTGTCCACATCCTATCAACATTAGCATGATGAGCATAGAAAATGGGATCTCTAGCAGCTGAATAAAAAGTCCCCATATTCTCCCTAAACTTATTATTTGGATTACCAACCCATCGATGGACAGAGTTATGTGGTACATTCTCAATCGTACCCATACCACGAATCGGCTGTTCTCCGCCACGTATAGGGTTTCCAAAAAATAGTTGAGGACAGGGTGCATTCGTGAGCATTTGTCGATACATCATCGTAAGATTATTATTGATTTTTTGTTGATCGGATGCATCAAGGTCTATGGTAGTGAACCCTAAGTCGATAACATTAGGAGGAAAATGGTTTTGGTTACGATTAGGATCGTACAATGATGAATTAACATCATTGTACAAAGATGGAAATTGCATACCAACTTGACTATCGTAGTTCCAAAATGGTAAAGCAAATGTATCGTCACCAATTAATGAACCAAGAATTCTTTCGAAGAAATATAAGTACCATCTATGAAACGGAAAAAATAGCCATGAGAAATGAACTTGTAATGGTACACCGGGAAACCCTAGTTCTTTGTAACCAGAGTTGCAATAAGCACAATGGATATTGGCTTGTTGAATGAAGCTTAATGGATCATCTTTGTCTAATGATTTCATTTTTTGAATGGCAGTGTTGTATTTGGTTATGTATTCTTGAGTCACATTATGTGCGGCTGGTCTAATTTTGACTTTCGACACGTTAGGAAGTTTGTAAGTAGGGATATTGTTTAGGTCTTTTGGGAGTGGTGGACAACATGAAAAGGGTACTTGTGAGCCATCAGGTAGACTAGCTGTGCTACATGTTGAGAAGTCAGGGGGTGGTACCGGTGCACCTAGGGCAAATGGCTCGTTGGTTACACCGATAAGATTAGATGCTCCATAGAGCCCACCTAGACCAAGGAGGACATTTCGTCTATCAAGTTTTCCTGGAAAAGATTTTCCTTCATTATCATCATTATTGATAGTGTTACTATTTTTTATTTCACAATTCACCTTAAAGTTATCGATACGTTTTGGACGGACGAAAATTTTGGATGGGGATGAGGAAATGGTAGTACATGAAGTTAAAAGAAAATTAGAGGCCATAACTCTATTTTGTGTTTGATATTGGTAATTGTTTTGTGCTAATTGTGTTGTTGAATGAGCTTTTTTATAGTGTAGGATTAGGATTAAAGTGTGGAAGAAGCAAAATAGCTGGAAAGTTGTAATAAATTTCTTAGTGTTTAAATATTGCAAGATGATGATCAATTGGTAATTTACAAATTAAATTGGAGGTTTGAAGAGTTAGACTTTAGTGAGAGCTGAAAAGCTGGTTTGTTGCTTGTCAACTTTAGAGTTTTGCTTCATAAGAAATGAAGAATTAAAGTAACTAAGCAAGTTGTACAACTTCACTAATTAATTAACAATGATTAATTATACTAGTACTTTCTGGTTCATAACTTATTTATTAATCCTAGGAATTGTGTGAATTAGTGCCATATATAGACTTTTATACTACTATCATGCTTTCTTTCTAAGGAACGGTGGAATCAGGTTCGAGCTCTGGGTATGAAAAAAACTTGTTGGGAGCATCATCCATGAATGAACTTTGTAGTGTGCTATCCGAATTCAGTTGGAGCTCCAATACGGGCTTCAGACATCGAGTGAGACAAAAAAAAAAAATCAATATTAGGATGACTTCAATTCAGGAAAAACCATCAAAGGGATAATGGTAAAAATGCACCTGAACTATCACTTATTGACGAGTTTCACACCTCAACTATCAGTTATTTCCTTTTCCTACATACCTGAACGATAACCATATATGTATTAAAAGTTAAAACACACCTAGTTGATGTAGGAAATAGCGATGTGTGCTTTAATATATACTTAAACTTGAGATGTGTTTGATACATAAATGATGATTGCTCATGTATGAAAAAACATAACTAATAGTTAAGGTATGAAATTTTAAAAAATTTATAATCCAAATGTGTTTTTAGCAAAGGAAAAGAGTATATAGGTTGAACAAGGAAATATGATAAAATGGTTATGGACCGTTAATAAATAGACATTTCAATGCTGTTTTATCTTAAAATTTTATTTGAAATTTACTATATCTAATTTATAAATTTAAATTTATATGGTGGTAGCCATCAAATTCTTTATTATTTCATAGTTGACTTTCCTCGACTGTATAGTCATTTTCTGTAACAAGTATATATCTTTACTGATAATTCTTACTTCAAATTAAATTATGTACCTCAACTAATAATTAGACAATTGCAACCTTTAATTCTCAAAATATGTTAAAAAATAAAAACAATATCCTGATCATATCATATATCACCAACGTTCTATATCCATGACTAAGCTTCTGAAAATGAGTTTAATATAAAATATCTCAATGGAAAATTAGACATTTTCTAAGGAAACATCTTGTGCTAATAGCATTCTATATTTTATTTTATTTTGGTTTTGTATTCGATGTTTGATATTCATATTAAAATTCGATTATTTTGAATTCACACTCCATTCGAAGAAAAGTGTTCCCTATCATAATTTTTTTCCATGCTCAAAATTTAAATTTGAGATCTCTAATTACAATTCAATATTTTAAATTCATGTTCTCAGAGAATATTGACTTAGAAAGTTGGTTGATATTGTAGGGTGACTTCATTATGAGATCCTTAATTTAGGAGGATTATGATTTATGACTTTGACTTGTCAAATCATTTTGACTCGAATCCACGTGATTTTGATTTTTGCACTTTGAATTGATCTACAAAAACGTAGATTAAATAATTGTTATTATACACTAGCTTTGCTTTATGATCGGAGCATCACCTACTTGATATAAATATTATCCATATGTTTAATTTATGTGATATAATTGTAATTTTCAGATTAAAATTTTTAAATTTTAATCGTGAATTTGAATATAGATATTTTAATTTTTAAAAAATAAAATTTATGTATTTAAAAACTAAATAAAAAAGTAATATAAATTACAATAATTAAAATTTAAAATATTAAAAAACATTTAAAAGGATTGACTCTCAAAATTCTAACTATATCACATAAAATTAGAGTTCAATCCTTTGACTTATGGATTTTTTTCTTAATACTTAATGGAAAACTTTCATTGTTATCCGATGTGGTACCACACAGCTCCCTTGTAATTATAGTTTTTTCCTTCTTAAGTTTATAGATTTCGATTCTAGCGATGTATATATCAATTATGTAGAAGCACAACAAAAGAGGGGAGGGAGGTGCAATATCCATTTTTTATAATGCCTTGTTGATGTCCATTATTCTTCAACCATGCATTGAACAACATACTTAATTAGCATCTACGTTGCCTCAGTATTGTTCATTATTTTTCAAAAATGAACTATTCTAGCCTTTCCATTATGCTTCAAAAAACTTTCATTTGTGTTAAAGTTTAATCATCACTTATTGTGATGTGTTCCATATACCATAATTTTACGGTTAATACTTGATCTCAAGTACTTTTCTATAACTTGATATAATTGATTCCAGTAGAGGTTCATTTTTTAACAATTATAGTCTTTTTTTTAATTAAAAATTATTCACCCATGTTATATTTATAAAACTTAAGGTACTGGGAGTCTGGGAGGTTTGGTATGATCCCTCCCGTCTATATATAGTAAAAAATCAATATAATTACGAAAAAGAACAAATGGCTTGGCCTCTAAGGAAACATGAAGAAAATAAACTTTCTGCTATTATTAAAGTTTTTGAAGTAAAAAGAATAACAATGAAAGAAACATTGACTACTTTTTAAGAGTAAAAATATTTTAGGACAATGAATTAAATAAATTAAAATTTTATATTAATAATTAAAGTTTCTCACAACAATATCTAAGATAAATATAATAAACACATGGCTAGTATTACCTTAAATTAATGAATTGTCAATATAAATAACATAATAATCATATATTATTATTAGTGGGAAGCTCCAACATTCAAAGTTGGATTATCATTTTGCCCCTCCACTAAATCAAAATAAAATTAATTTATTAAATATTAATATTTTAATTACATAATGGTGGAATATGAAGTCCAACAACTACACTTCAATAATGAATGACTCTTCCAATTCAGTGAGTCCTTGAATTTTGAAACCAAAATAAAATTTATGTATCATGATTCAATGTGCTCCATTAATTTGGTAGGTGAAAAGACAACCAAAATCACTATAAATATCAGTAAATTGCTTCCTAGTACATCATATTATTTTCTTTTCTATCATCTATTGTTCTCTTTTCTTCTTCCTAAATAATGATATAGATACATGTCGTCAAAAAACTATCTAAAGAGAAAATCAGATAGCTACATTTTGAAATTAAATAGAGAAGTTTTCTTACAATATAGTTCAAGCGTTAAACTTAGAAATATAAGATTCAAGCGTTAATCTTAGAAGTATAAGATATGACTTATATATTCCTTTAGATCTTTTTTATGTTAGCTTATGATTTTGAATTTTTCTTTTCCATTTTGGAATTAAGGTATGCTTGTCCAAAATAAATTTGGTATGCAACCCACATTTTTATGTAATTCTATATCATTTTGCATTGTTATGAAAAAAAAAATCTTTTTTTCTGTGTTATTATACTTTTAAGTGTTACTTAATTGTCAAAACTTCTATTAATACATGATAAGTTTGATAATACTTGAATAGTTTATGCAATATGCTTTTGTTTAAATACAAGTAATTTAAATAAAGATTGCTAAAAGATTATTACTTTGAATGAAAGATTTTGATTGTGTTACTTTGTCGTCTATCTAACATAGTGTTGCGAACACATACATATATTGTTCATTTTCACCCTTTTTGTTCCATGTTTTATTTTTCTACAATTTATACAATATGAGATTTAACAATTTAATTTTCAAAAAAAAAATGAGAGTTACATTTACATTTATGCGACACTAAGTCTAATAGTTTTCTTAAACATAAGTATTACATATTAATGGTAGCTTTCCGTAGTGTTATAATTCAAATGGTATGATGACAATTCTGCTTTTGGACATTTTGGTTGTTTCTTTATGTTATCCTTCGACACTTAATTGTTACTACTAAAGACTATTCCTCAAATTAAAATCATGTAAACAATATTATGAGAATGGAGTAATTAAGCTTCATTTTGTTTAGATTTTAGTAATATAAGTTAACAAGATTATTATTATTATTTTCTTATCATATATTTTTATAAGTGGGAACAAAAAAGGTTGAAAGTTGAAATATCGATATATCCCTATAAAATTGAGTTACTACAATAATATAATGTCATTAAATAAAGCTACTCTAGATTAAAATGTTATAAATATTTATTTAATTATATTTAGATAGTAATTATATAATATTATAGTATACAACACTAGAAAACCCAAAAGTTGTAGTAAATACTATTCATATAATTAATAAATCAATTAATAGTAAAAGACTATATAGATTTAACCGTATGTCATTAGTATATGAGTAACTTGGATGTTTAGGCTTCTCCTTATAGTTCGTGAAACATGTATTTTGAATTCTCATAGACTAAATAATGTGTATTTATTATTTCTTGAACTTTGTATCACTTCTTTAATACTCCCTGTGTCCCTATTTACTTATCAACTTTTGAATTGACACACCTATTAAGAAAATAATGATTGACATAGTGAGTTTACCAATTTACCCCTATTAATTATGAAGTGGATGAATTAAAAACTTAAGAGTTTCAAGAAGCTCCACATTTTTCAAAGTAATTAATTGAGGGTATAATAGGTAAGAAAATTTGTCCTTTCTTGATATGTCAAAATTGACAAGTAATTAAGGACAACTAAAAAAGGAAAAGTGGACAAGTAATTAGGGACATAGGGAGTACTTAATTATGTTTATTTAATGTCAATCTTGAATTGCTTCATCTTCCGATCTTTATTGCAATATTAACTTTTGAAATGTCAATGTACATGTAATCAATCAAGGATTTATTTTCCTAATAAAATATACTCAAGCTTTTCATTCATTTTCTCCATACACGAAGAGTTTAGAAGTTATAATTATGATTTAGCAAAATTGAGCTTTTGATGATTTAGTAGTGAACCAGTATGGGGATGTATTCCTGGTATCCTAATATATGTTGCTTCTTGAAAAGGTATTTAGTGTATGAAATGAAGTTTTTTGTTATTTTCTTGTTGCAACTTTTAACCAAAATAAAATTACATACTTTTGAATAAACCTAAAGATTATGTATCACATTCTAAAGACAATGGAGTTACTTGACATGTATACATGAGAATAGCATGGTTGCCTCGAATGCGGTGCATCATTATTTATATACTTGTGCCTTTTTTTGATTGGTAAAAAGCAAGTTAGTCCTATTTAGGTGTTTTAATCATTTTTTCAATATTATAAGTATCAACGCTAATTCTATATCAGCAACTCCGATAATGTTAGATGTTGTATTATCTTAATTAGTTTTACATAGTTCAACATTTCCTATTTCGTGAACTACTCCCTCCATTCTTTTGTAGTTGTTACTGTTTTATTAGGAAAATGTTAATTGACTGGTTTAAGAGTCGCCACTTAATTTTTAAAGGAAAATCAAGAAAACTATTGTTTTCAAAAGACTAAGACAGGAATCTAATGAAAACTTAAAAAGGGAATTCGGGGTTCTTATTAATATTCTAGGAAGGTCTTTTAAAGCACCTAGAATATCCGCTAATGCGGTTATCCGACAATTAATTTATTTGGCTAAAATAATTTAACTTGATTTGAATGGAACAATTGAACTATTTTATAGTTTTGGAACTATTTTAAAGGGGAAAAGGGGAGATATTTAAATACTATCTAAGTGAGTTATCTTGCCAATTATTCTTTTAAGTCTTTTGAAAGATGATCGATTTAGTTAAATTGTTAAAACGGAATGAGCGTCTTTCGAGGATTTTGAACTTTTCGACCCTAAAATTAATGGCAAATATTAACAAATAAACATAATGAAACAAAGAGGGAAAGAGATTTTGGCCCAAGTATGGTTTTTTTCTGTCCGCCTGGACCAGTACTTGGGCCCATTTTCATTTTGGGCCTTCGGCCCATTTGAGTCACCTGCACCTGTCCTATACTAACATAAAAGAGATATTTTTCTTTGGGCCTTAGGCCCAATTTTTCACCTGTCCTAGGCTTCTAACAAAAATATAGAATAGCGACTAAATGGGCTTAGGCCCAATAGATAACAAAATACAATTTTGGAATTAAAAGTGGGCCTTTGGCCCAATCTTTCAATTCTCTAGTCTGCTCCAATATTTTTTCGACTCCGGGACCTGTACGTCGACTTTCAATGGCTCGAAAATGGGGCTGACTCAATAGGAAACCAAGTCGGATATGTAGGAGTGTTGTACAAAATAGACTCGGGTAAAGATCACATGCATAAAGAAAACGATGATAAGAATTAGTCAAAGGCAAATGATATGAAACAAATAATAAATTAACGAAAGAACTTTGTCAAAAACTCAGATAATGAGGATAAGGTAATTGATATGCAAGGGATAGCTTAATGAAAATAGAACAAATTCCAAGGTGAAATTCAAAAAGGCAGTGAACAATTAAACTATCTACCAATATGATCATTCAACAATTATCTCATGGCATATGGCTATTTGAGCTTTTAGCAAATCCGAACGTAATTGAATAAAGCACCTTGACTCTTCTTCCGAAAGACAACGAGAATTGACTCCAAACAAGACAAACTCTAATTGGTAGCCTGACTTATAATTAAAAGCCTGATTAATTTGGAAAGAAATATTCCCGCAATTAATTCTTTTGAAAGTGTTCACATTTGTTTGTAAAAGTTCCAAGAAGTTTTTTAAGGGGTGAATTAGTGAAATTATCTTTTTATTCGTGACTTCTTAAGCGCCGCGCAAAAAAATGAAAAGTGATCAACTAATATAAGACTGAGGGAGTATTAGTTATGAAATTATTTAATCTTTTATGTGATAGAAATACATAACAAACTATAGCATTAGCCAGATAGGGCAACTGTCACGTGATAAACATAATTAAAGACAAAATTGTTATTAATGCACCCAGTCAAATAATTTCAAACATAACTAATTTCAGTATTACTAATACACCTTATTTAGTATTATTCTTATACTCCACTAATGAATAGAACGATCAAAACATCTAAAATAATAATTAACAGAATAATTGCTAAGATCTAAATACACCTTACACAATAATGTTATTAATATACGCTCCGTAAATAACCTCAGAGATGAAAGATATTCCACTAATAAATAGGACATACGAGACATTTAGCATCAGAATTCAAAAGAAATATACAAGATACTATATTTATTTATTTATTCTTGAAAAAATAAAGAAAAAAAAAAGCTTTATGCAGTGCTCAAACAGTTTAAGAAAATAAGTTAAATATGTCAACTTAAAAAAAAATATTAAACTCTATGCCTATTTAGGAAAAATACATACAAAATACTCAACAAGTATAGATTATTTTAAGCATTTGCAATGTACAACATTAATAACGTTCAATTATTCTTCTTAAATTAAAAGTGGATCATATATTCTGGA
The DNA here is from genome assembly GCA_029582605.1 of Solanum gracilifrons. Taxonomy (NCBI): domain Eukaryota; kingdom Viridiplantae; phylum Streptophyta; class Magnoliopsida; order Solanales; family Solanaceae; genus Solanum; species Solanum gracilifrons. Next base: position 1,156 of record JAJOOH010010553.1, on the reverse strand, counting down.
AGTATAACAACACATGTTGAAGTTTCGTATTAAATCGAAATATTTATCTACGTTGACAATTTCATTATGCTATTATAACCAAGAAGAATCTTAGATATGAAAATATAACAAAATACCCAAACATTAATCTACTCAAATTTTAAAAAAAAAAGATAAAAAAAAGAAAATACACTTTCTTGAAGACAACCTTAAAAAAAAACCAATGATGCAAGTCAACTAAATAAGTAAAAATGTGATATCAAGAGATTTCCAGTAGGGCGAACTCAACTACATGAATGCTATACAGACATACGATCTATAATCAGACCTCTAAGCGCTAAGGAAACAAGAGAACTAGTCATATTTGCACAAAAGAAAGAAGTCACCCCAAAGAAAACAAAGAACAAATTACATTCACCGGGTAAACAGAAAACTACGAGTATGAGGAGCAATCAAAGCATTGACCACGGAAAGCAAGTCATCAAATCGATTCCGAACATCATAGAGCAAGTACGACTCAACACTTGAGGGGAGTAATATCAATATTCCGCTCATATTTAGGCATATAACAAGAGGCATGAACATTTCTAACGACGAATGAGATCTAAAAAAAAAACTACTTGTGTGAGATCATAATAGACGTACAAAGGTCGAGAAAAGGAGAGCTATAAACAAAGCAAATACAAGATTCTCACCTCCTTTTGGGCAGCGAAATGGAGACCAAACGATAAGGTGACGACTTCCGATTCCCAATACAAAACTACAACGAAAAGTTCCGGTGAAAGCTTCAAAGGAAAACTCTGAGTTTGAGACTTGGAACTTTGACTATTTTATGACTTTCCGCTTTCCCTAAAAAATAAAGACAAAATCTATGTTTCTATATTTCTCTCCTGTATCCAGTATTTTCCCTTCACTCTTTCTCAATCTTTTCTCCTAACCCAAAATTTCCAACCAAAAATCTCTTCCACCTCCCATAGTGAATACTGAGCAACATATATAGAGGGGAAATAGGGTTCGGGAATGGGGGAAAACGGATCCAAATCTGAACAAAAAAGGGCCCAAATCCAAATTCAAACTTGAAAATCTTTCACAATTAAGGGGATACAACTTTTTCTCTGAAAATCCGCCCCATTCCGAAAGAGGAAAGGGGAGATGGACGAGCTCGATCGAGCGAGCG
>JAJOOH010010552.1:0-35065 GCA_029582605.1 Solanum gracilifrons | reverse complement strand
ATTTTGATACGGTTGCTCTAAAATTTGGGTTAGACCCATTTCCCACTCAATTTGACCCCCTAAACAAGAATATGAAGTCAGATTTTTGAAAAACGAAATGGATTTTTTTTTTATATAGCTAAACAAGTTTCCGGTAACTTCCGAAGCACATTTTTAAGAACTTTTTGGGTCATTTCAATATCAATATTTAATATTTTAATAACAATCATTAAATCATTAACTACTTCAAAAATAAGTTTTAAACGTCATGAGTAAGTTATCAGAATCATGTGTTATGAGGTGATAAAAGTTTCTTACCTAGTCATGGCACTTGTGCTATGCCAAATCAAACCTTGAATCCTCCACAAATATTTTTGAATGTTGATGATACTACCCCAGTCATGGCACTTGTGCTATGCCAAATCAAACCTTGAATCCTCCACAAATATTTTTGAATGTTGATGATACTACCAAGGAAAAATTAGTAAAATTAATAGGATAGACACAACTAAGAAAGAAAGTAAATAAATAGAATTCAAATGACTAAAAGTTAAAGTTTTGTGAGTGAATTTAGAGCTTTAGAGCTTTTAGAATTTTATAAAACTAAGTCCAAAATTTTAAAATCTCATTCTTGTGCACACCCAATCAGAGAAGTATCAAACATCTAATACAATGTTTAAACATTCAAGCAAACATTCCTATGATTCTATAATAGATAGTTGATCAATAACTGATGAAAGTCGCATTGTATTAGTAATACAATAACTTTTGAAATTTGTTGTCTTAGTAACACAATAATTTCCAAATTTCACACTGTATTAGTGACACAACGGCTTTTTAAATTTTCTCTATATCATTGATACAACAACATATACAAAGAGAATTGTTGTATCAGTGATATAGAATGAACTTCAGAAACTCTTGTATCACTAATACATAGAGAATTTCAGAACTGTTGTATTAGTGAGACATGGGAAAAGATTTTTTTATCCTTCCCTTTTGTGGTGAATGTTCTGTGAGTTTTTCAGCTTCTCCACATTTTGATCTAACTAGTTTTGTAAAGCCCTTGGCGGGTAAGTATATGAGAAATGGAGAACACATGGCAGGTTCTGATAGCTGATTGGGAAAAAAAAGGAAGAAATGCTAAAAGGCTGGTCTGTTTTTGCTGGCTATTAAAGTGTAGAAACATAGTGATAAGCATATGTCTGGTGAGCACAGAACAAGTTGCTCAGTGTAGTGGTTGTTACAACTGTTATCATGTTATTAAGTTTTCAGCAGGAGTTTGTCATTTCCCCACTGAATGTAAACTGGAGAACTGCAATACCCCCAACCCAATCAACAAAAGCACTAGCATCATAGTCCAAGAATTCAAAAGGTCAAGCAGAAGAGTAGCAAGAAAAAATAACTTTAAGAGAAACAATGTTGAGTTATACACATACTAAATCAAGTTGCTGAATGTTTAATCTAAATGTTGCAACCCTTACAATGGAATTGTCCTTTGTTACATCATCTTAAACTTGCTTATCAAACACTAATTAGACAAGTGAGAAGAAAACTTATGGCTAACGACCAATTAACATCATTTTATTATATATTTGGCCTGGAAATAATGAGAGCATCAGAATGATGATATTAAACCTCCATTAGCGGACTAAATTTACTTAAGAACTTCTTTATTCCCCTTTAGTATCAATAGGAGGGAACTCCGTTAGATGCTTTACAGAAGACTCACTCTATTTTTGAAATCAGTTTGCATTCCCTGATGCTACTTTTAATGAAATACATATAGTAGTTGGCATGATGCATCTCCATCACATAGGTGTGGGAGAGTGACAAACATTGGTTTGGGAGCAACACGAACCAAGATTTTGGTTAATAGCATAATCAGTCAGTTAACCTAGGTGACCTACAAAACTATATACCTTCAGACAAAAATGTAACATTTTATTAGGTTCTACAAAAGCTAAACTGCACAATGCACACAAAGACAGAGCCCGTATTTGTAGTTTATGGATTTTGAACTTACCACCGCGCCCATAACTTATTTTGGTTACTGGATTCTCGACTAAATATTTATACATATATTATCAATTTCCTGATACAAATACAGTCCAAGCAAAAGCTACAAGATTCATGTGAACCCGTACCTAAAATGTAGCTTTGACAACAGTTTCAGAGAACAAGGTTTGAAGCTAAAAATTCTGCAATCTAGAGTCATGTAAAACAGTCTAGACCAAGGCATTTAGACTTGTACTTTTTTTAGTCATCTAAAACTGTATAGACCAAGGCATTCCAGCTAGCTACTTGATCCTTCTTATCAGTGTTTATAGAATATCAATTCACAATAATGCATTGCTCAATTATTATCTGGATAACTGATGATATGGTGACCGTCACTATGCCATTGACTTGATAAAGGAAATGGATATCATACCCAACATCTATCGTGATAGAGCAGAAACTTTCACATAATTTGATAAAGGAAATGGATAATATTAACTGTTGTCTTTATCACTTATTTTAATTCTATATTCTTTTACATACTTGGTGAGTTACTTCATGTCCTAAAAGTGAGATATGCTAGTTTTAATATCTTATCTCTACTATGTGTCCTCTAAATTAATGACATTCAGCAAGTTATATATTCATGTTTGCATAAAAAGACGTGGAGACTATACTGACCTCAATATACCAAAATGGGATGATTAGCTCATTAGCACATGCTACGCTTGTCAAGTGATCTTTCACTATGCTGTTGTCAATTAATTCATCTGATCCATGGAAGTGGTACAAGTCGTAAGTAAGATTAGCATGGATTAACCTTCAAACCATAAAACAGATATCCAAATAAATACTAGGTTATATCGAGTAATTGCAGTACTTTTTTTGGTGTACACCTTATATATTGGAACAAAGCATCTATGTATGAGCAAACTTCACTTTTCTAAATCGATTACATGAAGTGAAGAATCAAAATTCTAAACTATCATGTAATGTATTAGTTAGCTACTTGTTTGAACTCAAGGCATATTCACTGTAGGAGTTCAAAATCGATTACATGAACTCAAACTTCTGGATGATTTCAGCCCTAATCGGCTTATAAGCCTAATAAAAAATAAATTCTCAAGTGAAGAATCAGCCCACTTATACTTATTTAGTGATTATGAGCTACACTCCCAAAAATCAACTGATGAAGCTAAATTACGAGCTACACTCCCAAAAATTGTATAAAAAACACAAGAATATCAAATCCCTAAAGCTAAAATTTAGACTTTCAAGATAGAATTTGTTACCTGATAAACCCTACTCCAACAAAATCCTATTTTCAGTGAGAACTATGATGTAAATCGTGTCCTTCAGCGAGAAGTTCTTCAGCTGTTGAGCTCTTCAACTAGAAATCTGTTTGAAATTGTGTTCTTAGCTTCAGTTCATCTTGCCAACAACCCCAAAGTAATCAATTCCTTCTTTTTCTTCTCTTCTAAACACAAAACAAAAAATCAATCAATAACAAGAAGACTATTTTTAGTACTTATGGAACAGTAAATCGAACTCACGCTTGACGAAATTGTTATTGGAGAAGAGAATCGAACTCACGCTTGACGAAATTGTTATCGTTATCAGTTCTTCGACGTCAGTTCTTCAGCTATTCAGTTCTTTAGCTCAGTTCTTTCGAGAAAGAGAGAACTTACGCGTGTTTTTCTCACAAATGTTTTATGTATTTTATTAAAATTAATGTTTAATGATTTTTTTTTGGCCAATAAAAATGGAAGGGAGAGTTAAAAATGTTGGAGGGAATGTAATATTTTAGTGAAAATTTTAAGGCCACACTTCTAATGTGTTATTTTTACAATTATAAAAATAGGACACTTTAAAAGTGTGTCCATATATGTTAATAGTTGTTGTCAATTATATCATATTGTAACAACACTTATAAAGTGTAACTTATACCATTAAAGAGTACACTTTTTAAATGTTGCCAATATAAAGTGTAGCTAAAAGTTTAAAACTTGGGCTACGCTTTGAAAGTGTCCCTAAAAATATCTTAGGCAACACTTTACAAGCGTTGTCCAGAATTAGTGTGGCTGTAGGCCAAAAATGGTGTAGTGTATGGATTTCATTACTGGTTTGGCGCGGTATTGCAAGCAACATGATTCGATTTAGGTGATTGTCGATCGGATGACTAAATCATTCCTTTTCTTACCAGTAAAGACTACCTATTCAGCATAAGATTATGTCAGATTATATATTCAAGAAATAGTTAGAATTCATGGAGTTTTGGTATCCATCATTTTAGATAGAAGTGTGCAATTCACTGTACAATTCTGGAAGTCTTTCCAAAATGGTTTGGGTTTGTAGGTAAATTTGAGTAATGCTTTCCATCCCCAGACTGATGGTCAAACAGAGCGTATGATTCCAAATTTAGAGGATATGTTGAAGGCGTGTGTGATCGATTTCAAGAGTAATTGGGATGATCACTTACCTCTAATAGAGTTTGCTTACAACAACAATTATTACTCTAGCATCCAGATGGCTCCATATGAGGCTCTTTATGGGAGAAGATGTAGATCTCCTATTGAATGGTTTGATATATTGGTGAAGTTGGGTTGATAGGACCAGACTTGGTTCATCAATCTATGAAGAAGGTAAATATCATTCAAGGAAGGTTGAAAACAACACAGAGTCGTAAAAAATCCTAGATAGATGTTAGGAGAAGAGACTTGGAGTTTGCGGTGGATGATTGGCTTTATTTGAAGGTTTCACCCATGAAAGGTGTTATGAGGTTTGGCAAAAAAGGAAAGTTTAGTCCCTGATATATTTGGTCCTAACAGGATATCCAAGAGAATTGTCATTGTAGCTTTTGAGTTAGAGTTACCGTCAGAGTTAGCAGCATTCCATCCGGTATTTCACATTTCTATGTTGAAGAAGTGTATGGGTAATCCTTAACTTATCATATCTACTAATAATATTGGTATTAAGGACATACTATCTTACGAGGAGATACCCGTTAAGATACTTGATCATCAGGTTCGCAAGTTGAGAACCGAGGAGGTAGCATCAGCCAAGGTCTTATGGAGGAATCAATTTGTTGAGGAAGCTACTTGAGAGGCTGAGGAGGATATGAGGAAGAGATAGATACGTCTCTTTTATTTTGGAAAAATTATAGACCAAGGTAAGGTCTTGTTGTAAAACATTTTTTAAATTTATATGCTATGTTGTGTTAAATTGCATGTTGGGTGTTTGAGTTGGATGTTAGATATATTTCTACCCTCAGTACTAATTAGAGTGATCTCATTCAAGGACAAATGTTCCCAAGGGGGAGATATTTTAACACCTCGATCTTAGAAAGAGATAATTTTAGAAAGAACTAAATTGAAAATAGCCAATTTGAGAGTAGTGCAAGTTATTCTTAAATTGTGAGTTTTGGATCAACTTCAAAAGACCATAACTTTCAGCACAAGATGAGTTAAGTGGTCCGTGCGATATCAAATCGAAGGTTAATGAGTCCTCTTTCCAATGCCACTGAGTTTGCTAAATTCTGAGTTTGGATGAGGGAGACATGCCTGTTTGAGTTCAGCCTGCCCAATTAAGAAAATTCATCCGCATTAAGGAGGGGTATTTTGGTCTTTTCCTTACTCCACTAGGCCTACACGTTTTGTTTACTCAATTAGAGGACAAAGCTGATTATAAACAATTCTCACTCAAGTTTAAAGCATTCAGGAAAACTAGGGCAAAGTTCAAGAGGAGAAAAGACAAGATTTCAAGAAGTTCTTCAAGATTTAGGGAAAATCGTCAAGAACTTAGTTCTTTCGAGGTATGTAAGTTTTTATAGTGATTGGTTTGTTTAACCACACGCCAATCATGAGTTTCCAATTTCGAATTCATCCATGAAATTGAGTATATTGAGTTCTTTAAGGTTTTGTGCTTCATTCTTTGATAATGGGGGGCTTTGTTGAGTTCTTGAGTTGAGGATCTTGTGAATGAGTATTGTTCTTGAGGAATTTCGAGTAGATTTTCATATACTTGTGTTGGGTTAATGAATCTAAGGAAGTTTGGAAGGAACCAATCAATTCTTGGTGAATTAAGACTCAAAATCGAGAAGAAAAAAATCATCAGAATGTTCTGGAAAAGGGCTGGGGTGGCGCGCCCTAGATGCGCCAGAAGGGATGACATAGAGATCTAGCAGTGCGCCAGAAATGACCCCCAGTAATTGGAGGCCTGACGCAACACGCCACCCCTGCACCTAGAGCGTCATGCCATTTTTTTCTCCGTTCTTCGATCCGTACTTGTTCCTTTGAGTCGAACTTTCATTCCCTTCTTAATCCTAACTATCTAAACCTTCATAAATCATCGAGATCCTTCATATATCCTAATAATATATCGTAATTTAAATTTTCAAATTAAAGTAAAGATTAAGAGTAAATTTCGAGAAGGTCTTTGAGTTACTTTGAGAAGTCTTTCTCAGTATTTTTAAACTTGAATTAAATCTTGAGTAAATGAGTATGAGGATGAGGAGAGTTGAGATTTTTTTTTTTAAATGAGTGTGAGGGTACTAAGTAATTTCAAGTATGTAACACTTTTACATTTAAAATGAGAAGAAATCTTGATTTATAAATGAGTTCATGAGGAGTTTTTGAGTATTATCTCTTTTAAGAGAGCTTTGAGTAATTATCTCAAATTGAGGAGGAGTTATGTTTTCTTTAAAAAATATGAGCATGAGTTATATATATATATATATATATTATTAGGAGTAGTATTGAGCACCGATATGGGGATGAGTTCAGACAATTCAAAATTCTCATAAACCATGTATGCCAACATGGGTAAAGGATCATATTTTTTAGATGATTCCTTATTGCTTTTAAGGATATCTTAGTTGATCCACTTAGTTGAGGATGTCTTATACTCCGTCAAGGTATATGACAGTTCTGGTAGCATGGGTGAGACGTTGTATCATCACATAGCTCATAGTGATGGTTGTCGGTTAGAGAATCTCCCAAATAAGAGTAAAAAGTTCATTATTGTATTTTTAAATACACTGAGTTATTATTTACCATTTTAAAAGCTTTCTTTATACTGCATCTGTATTGTTTCTTTTTATATTGAATTTGAGTTGAGTACCCTTGAGTTGAGTTGAGTATTCTTGAGTTGAGTTGAGTTGAGATAAGGTGAGTATGTTCTTCTTTTTTATCAGTTCAAGCTTATATATATATATATATATATATGATTTAGTGTTCCCTTTGCATGCTCGTACATTCAATGCATTATGTCATTTGGCCTGCATCTTTCATGATGCAGATACAGGTACTCAGCGTCATCAACAAGTGTTTTGTTGATACCACTTACAGTTTCAGTTAGCTTTGGTGAGCCTCCTTGCTTCAGGAGGATTCCACTTTTATTTTCAGTTTTGTTAGGAGGTTTTGGGTCTTGTCCCGACTTCCATCCCAGTATTTTAGAGGCTTCATAGACAGTAGTGTTTTGAGGAGTCTTTTCCATTTCCATTGTTAATGTTTAAGACTTGAGTTGAACAGTTATATATTGAGTATTTTAGAGTATTTTGAGTTGAACTATCTTATTAATGATATCGTTAAGAGTTGAGTTTGTTTTGAGATTTCTATTTCAATTGAGTAAGTTTTCCACTGAGTAATGAGTCATTCCAAGGGTTCTCTTGGGGACCCCCAATGGTTCTCGAGTGCCGGCCATGTCCAGGGTGTAGGCTCGGGGATTGACAGATAGTTCCTGTCCAAAGTTTGAGATTGTTACATTAATTTCGGTCGAAGTTTCGGTATATTTCAGACATTTTCCCCTTATTTTTATGATGATATATTTTTCCACTAAAAAATTACACCATATAAATTTAATTTTTGTTTTCAGATATAGTTTTTAATACCATTCATAATAACATTTACAACCTTCAATAGTTATTTTTATGATAATATATTTTTCCACTAAAAAAGTATACTGTATAAATATAATGTTTGCTTACTAATATGTTATACATTGAATTTATTTGACTAATTTTCATGTTTATTTATATTTTGATTTCTCTTAAAATTTTGACTCCATTGTTGTAGTAATATTTTTAATTAAGTAGTCTTTTAGTCACTTGAAAATTTATATTTCATATATCAATTCAAATGAAGATAATTTAAATATTTTACAATATAGGAGTGATATGTGCTTAAATAAAATGACATAAACAATAAATCTGATCTTTTGTTTTAACAAATTTAAGATGAAAGATTTGTTTTTAAGATAAATAAGATGGAATTGTTATTTTAAAACTAAATAAGATGGAAGTTTATATTTAAAAAACACACGGCTCAATCAAGAGAATGGACACAAAAAAATATTTATGCCAAATAAAACGGGTTTTTTAAAAAAAGAACGATTGACTGAAATTTGAAAATATAAAAAAAATTAAATAAGATGAAGGATATTTTTTATAAACGAAAATTTATTCTTAGAAATTATGTCACATATAACTTTTTTATAATATGACGAACCAAAACAATTAATAAAAAATAATCGCAACATAACTTTTGTTATAATACGTTAACGTCCTACAATCAACCGTTTAAACATATATACACTTTTAAGGTTGATGAGGGAAGCACCTCCAATTAACAAAAGCACATGGAATTACTAGGTAGTTAGATTAAAAATATAAAAGAGTATAAAACCGCATGATAGATGTATTGACCATCATTCTCCAATGTACCCCAACTTATTTTTTGGATTTTAACTGTAACGATCGGTTCCCGTCGTTATAGAAAAGCCAATGGGGAAAGAATTGGGGCCATAAAACTTTTGAGTAGTGACTTGAAAAATTGTAGCCTAGTCCAGCTAAGGTCATATCTTCCATTCGGGCTAGGAAACTGGTGGGGCAGGGATGTTTGGCATATTAGGCTCATATTCGGGATGTTGAGGTAGAGCCTCCCTCCATCGAGTCTATTCCTATGGTATTAGAATTTAGAGAAGTGTTTCCTACCGATTTGTCTGGTATGCCTCTGGATAAAGATATAGATTTCTGCATTGATTTGGAACCTGGTACCCGCCCCATCTCCATTCCTCCTTATCGCATGGCTCCGAAGCAGTAAAGAGATCTTAAGGCTCAAATTCAGGAACTTCTTGATAAAGGTTTCATTCGTCCTAGTGCTTCCCCGTGAGGTGCTCTTGCATTGTTTGTTAAGAAAAAAGATGGTAGTATAAGGATGTGCATAGACTACCGACAGTTGAATAGGGTCACCATTTGAAATAAGTATCCGTTGCCTCGGATATATAATCTTTTTGACTAGTTGCAGAGTGCATCAGTTTTCTTTAAGATTGATCTAAGGTCTGGTTACCATAAGTTAAAGATTAGGCTTGAGGATGTACCAAAGACGGCGTTAAGGACCCACTATGGGCACTATGAGTTTCTAGTGATGTCGTTTGGGTTGACAAATATGCCTACAACTTTCATGAGTTTAATGAATGGTGTGTTCAAACCATTTCTGGATTCGTTTGTTATAGTCTCTATTGATGACATTTTGGTTTATTCAAAAAGTAAGGAATAAGAGCATGCCGACCATCTTCTTATGGGAGATAAAAGTTGTATGCTAAATTCTCTAAGTGTCAGTTCTGGTTGACTTCAGTTGCCTTTTTGGGGCATGTAATTTCAAGTAAAGGGGTAATGGTAGGTCCCCAAAAGATTGAAGTGGTTAAGAATTGGGTTTGGCCTAGCTCTGTGACTGAAGTTAGGTGTTTTTAGGGCTCGCTAGCTACTATCGTTGGTTTGTGAAAAACTTTGCTTCTATTGCCACGCATCTAACAAGTTTGACTAAAAAGGAGGTGCCTTTCAAATGGACTGAAAAATGTGAAGAGAGTTTTCAAAAGCTTAAGACTCTCTTGACCACCGCACCTATTCTGGCACTAGCGGTGGAAGATAAAGATTTCATTGTTTATTGTTATGCTTCACATTCAGGTTTGGGTACTGTGTTGATGCAAGATTAGAATGTCATAGCTTATGCATCGCGGCAGTTGAAGGTACATGAGAGGAATTACCCGATGCATGATTTGGAGTTGGCAGCGGTAGTGTTTGCTCTTAAGAGCTGGCGGCATTACCTATATGGTGTCAAGTGTGAGGTGTTTACTGATCATCGTAGTTTGCAACATGTATTCACTAAAAATGACCTAAATTTGAGAAATCAAAGATGGATTGATTTCCTTAAAGATTATGATGTCACCATCAGATATCATCTGGGTAAGGCTAACGTGGTGGTAGATGCTTTAAGCCGAAAGACGGTTAGTATGAGTAGTCTAACTTGTTTGGGTGTATCTAAGCAACCTTTGGCCAAGGAGATTCGAACCTTGGAGTCTAAGTTCATGCAGTTGGGCATCTCAGAGAAAGGTGGGGTGTTGGCTAGCATTGAGGTTAAACCCACATTCATTGAGGAAATTAAGGTCAAACAGTTCGAGGATGAGAATTTGAATGAGCTTAGAAAGAAGACAGTCTCTGGTAAGGCACAATATATGGTTCTTGATATGAAAGGTGTGCTTAGTTTTAAGGGAGGAACTTTTGTTCCTCGAGTGGATGATTTGATTCAGAAAATGTTGACAGAATCCCATGGTTCGCGGTATTCCATTCATCTGGGTGTGACCAAGATATAGCGAGATTTGAACCAGCTTTATTGGTGGCCTAGCATGAAGAAAGACATAGCTGATTTTGTGGCTAAGTGCCAAAACTGCCAGTAGGTAAAATATGAGCATCAAAGGCTTGCATGTTTGCTTCAGAGAATGCCAATTTCGGAATGGAAGTGGGAAATGATAGCTATGGATTTTGTGGTTGGTATCCTCAAGACATTGGGAAAGTTTGATTCCATTTGGGTAGTGGTTGACAGATTGACTAAGTCAACCCATTTTATTCCAGTCAGAAATAGACTATAATGCTCAGCAGTTGGCTATGGTTTATGTGAAAGATATAGTGAGGCTGCACGGGGTGCCCCTTTCTTTCATCTCAGACCGTGGTACGCAGTTCATAGCCAAATTTTGGAGGAAATTGCATGATGAGTTGGGCATTCAACTCACTTTTAGTACAACTTTCCATCCACAGACAGACGGGTAGTTGGGCACTCAACGATTCAAGTGTTAGAGGACGTGTTGAGAGCATGTGTGTTTGACTTTGGAGGGCATTGTGATAAGTTCCTACCGTTGTGTGAGTTCTCCTACAATAACAGTTACCACTCCAGCATATACATGGCACCGTTTGAGGCACTTTATGAGAAGGGGTGTAGATCACTCATAAGGTGGTTTGAGGCTAGAGATGTTAAACCTTTGGTGGTTGATTTGGTGAAGGATGCTCAGGATAAGGTGAGAAGTATCCAAGCTAAGCTTCTAGCAGCCTAGAGTCGACAGAAAAATTATGCGGATCGTAAGGTAAGGGACATGGCATTTCAGGCTGGTGAACAAGTTCTTCTAAAAGTGTCACCCATAAAGGGGGTGATGAGATTCGGTAAGAAGGGTAAGCTTAGTCCTCGATACATTGGTCTATTTGAGGTTCTTGACTGTGTAGGGCTAGTGGCTTATAGGTTGGCTTTACCACCAAGCTTATCTGGAGTTCATCCAGTGTTTCATGTGTCCATGTTGAAGAAGTATCATGGGGACGGAGATTACATCATTAAGTGGGACTCAGTGTTGTTACACAAAGACCTTCAGTATGAGGAGGAACCAATTGCAATTCTTGATCGTGATGTCCGGAAGCTGAGGACCAAAGAGATTAAGTCTGTGAAAGTTCAATGGAAGCATCGTTTGATTGAGGAAGCTACTTGGAAAATCGAGAAAGACATGCGAGACAAGTATCCCCATTTGTTGGACGATTCAGGTACTACTCTACTTTTACTTTAGCCAGTTTTTCCTAGTTTACCACTCGGGAACGAGTGATGGGTAAATTGGTACCTATTGTAACGACCGGTTTCCATTGTTATAGAAAAGCCAATGGTGAAGAATTGGGGCCAAAAAAGTTTTGAGTAGTGACTTGAAAAATTGTAGCCTAGTCCAGATCTTGATGAAATATGAATCAGGCGAGGTCTAGAGAAATCTGTTAACGAATTTGATCGCGTGAGTAGATAGCTAAGACGTTAAGGAACCCGTAAGACTTTACGAAATCAAATTTGGGCGAGTAGAACTCCCAAAACTGATCTTAGTGTGAAAGGGTAGTTTTTAAGCGTCATGAGTTGAAGGTGTGTTGTGAAATTGGGGTTTGAAACTCAAATTCCGTGGTTCTGTCTCCGTGTAAGCCGTTGGGGTGGGATTATTCCCACCAGGGCGGGGCCACTCTGGTGGGGTGTGGTCCGCCATAGCGGCTCAGTCGCGAATTAAGTCGGGGAAAAACCTCAATTTCGTTATTTTTCTGCAAATTGTCTTCTTAAGAGTTCGTAGACAACCCAGGACGAGTTCTTGATAGTTTTATATGACTTTTGGTGCTAAAGGTAAGGATTTTACTCCCCTAATTCATTTTTCGATCCGTAGAACTTAGATTCTTGGGTAATTATTATTAGGGGAGTGTTTTGGCCTGAATTTGATGGGGGGAAAGCCTTAGATGCACCTTAGGATCATGGGTTTGGTCTTGGGTTTTGGGTATGTTATAATCCGGGTAAACAGACCTTAATTTATTGATCCTTGCATTAAATTGTTGTTTTTAGACCACGAACAAGCGGATTCTAGAAAGGGAAGATTCAAGTGCCTTAGGTGGATTCAAGCTTGATTTCGAGGTAGGTGATAGTTTGATATCATGTTTGTGTGATGTATGTTGGTAATTGCTTCATTATAATGCATGTATGTATGTGAATGAAACACTATTGATTAAACCAAATGAATTGTGTATGAATGAGCAAATGTATGCCATGATTCAACACTTGATTGTATGATTTCGAGTATGTACATTATGAGTGTGAATGTGATTGTGGTTGTGTTGAATGGATCGGGTGTCACGTTTCGACACACTAACTGGGATCGGGTGTCAAGTTTCGACACACTAAATTGGGATCGGGTGTCACTTTCCAGCACACTAATACTTTAGGTATGGGTTTCATGAGAGGACCATTGAATTTTTATATCTACTTTTGTGAGAATGTGGAATTGTACATTGTTCCTGAAGTGATAACTGATGTTTATATATATTCTGTACAAGTCATGTTTACTATGTTGTGACTACTTATATATGTTTCGCTTACTGGTGATCCTACCAGTACACTGTGGTTGTGTACTGATACTGCACTTGCTCATTCTTTGTTGAGTACATGGCATCTTCAAGCGGCTATCAGCTAGGAGATCAGTGATCGAGACTGAATTTCAAGGGTGAGCTAGTTCTTTTAGGCTGCCATGGAGTCCTTCCTATTGTTTAGTTCATTTCCTTCGGACTTAGACTATTTAGATATTTCTTATGTTAGTTGGCGTTGTACCCCTTTTTCTTAGACTTGTTGCACTTTAGATGCTTTGGTACATTGACTTTCAGTTCTAGGAGTTGTTTTACGCAAATGTTTTGGTAATGGTTTTATTAACTTTCAGAGTTTATGGGAACTCCAATTTTCTTTAGACATTTATACTTGCTTTCGTATCTTTAAATGTTCTAGTTTTCGTTAAGTTGTCTAGTCGGGGTGTAGTAATGGTTCTCCCACCGGATGGTTAGTGTGGGTGCCACTCACGATAGTCTGGATTGTGACATTAACCATTTCATATATTTTTGGAGAGGAGGGCGGTGTTATATAATATTTTAGTAGTATATAATATGCCTAACAAAAAAAATAGTTTCTGTTTTAATTTGCATGATTATTTTAGGAGAAACCCATCCTTATTAAAGCTACTAAAGTTCACTCTACTCTTTATTCTCTCGAACCCAATTTTGATTATTAGCTACGCATCACAGGGCTACAACCATTCACTTATTATAACGTTTCAATTATTTTCAATAATATACATAAAATTATACGATCGAATAAATTCATATTATATTTGAGTCAGTCAGTTAAGTTGTGGCTCACAACTTGGAGACTAAATTTCTTTATATGTAGAAGACTGTAGATCATCACTAAAGAACATAACTTTTCTATGCATTTTTGTATGTCTTTCTGTTCATATGAAGACCCTTTTAGATAAGCATGAAATCAACATTTTGGGTCATTTTGGTTTTCAAGTAATTTTAAAGGACTTTTGGGCTTGTCTTCTCAAGTTAATTGACTGACCCAAATGAAGTTTAGACTTTATTTAAGTAATATAATTTTAACTTAAACATTAATTTGACTTGGTCAACATATTATGAATATAAAATTTATGTAAAATATGGATTTATTGAGAAAAACTTAACTTCTACCATCACAATATAAGTAATGCATGATTTTCAATTAGTGACTATGTAAAATTTTATTTACATCCTAAATTCACGCTAACTTTGCATTATCTTTCCAAATTAACAGTGGTTACACCCAATCAAAATATTTGACGAGTTAATGTTGAATGACACCACTTTAAGTAGGCGTTGTCCATGAAATATTATATTACGATATGAAATCGTGAGATAAAATCAGCGTTTGGACACGTGATTTCACGTTTATTCCATATCATGATTTCATACCATGAGATGGAGTTCCATATTCTCCAAAAAAATTCATGATTTGGGAATTCCATATCATGATTTGAGATTTTTTAAATATAAAAATTGACCCACAAGTTTATATTTTGTTAAAACAACCCCACATTTATATCTACTATCCATTTATTTCATATGTAAATAAAATTGATAATCAGATCATTACTTTTTAAAATTTATTATTCTCACCAACATAAAATATATTATTACTTTAAAGTAATTCCGACTTCATCATTTATATTCATCAAATTCATTATTTTTTATCAAATTTATTTATCAACCAAATTTGTTACTATTACTTTAATATTTAGTGAAAAACTAATTTTTCATCTATATTGAGTGAACAAGACTGACCACAATGGCTTTGTAATAATTTATTATGCGATTTTATAAATCTCTATTTATTTGGTAAGATTGAATAAATAATTGGGACTATTTTAATAGTTTTACAACTTATGAGATTATTATGTTTATGAGAAAATATAAAACACAAAAAACTCCATATCGTATATCCAAATAAAACCTCAACTCTATCTCATGATTTCATATTATGATTTTATATCATGATTCTATATCGCATGACTAAATAGGCTCCAAGTGACACATAATTTCTCACACGGTCACTCTTATCAATAATAATAAAATAAATCAACGAAACGATATCCATAAGTATCAAAAAAATTATTAATTTTATCTCGAAAAGTTACTCATATAGGTCTAGCGGTATGGATGGATGTAGCCTGTCTCCGGTATCTGGCTCACAAATCTTTTGGCCCTAGAGAGTTTTTTTTTTTTTTTTTACTTTAAGCCATTTAATACATTTTTGTCTTCCTTAATATTTCTAGGTGGGATTATATTTGTCGTAAAATGAGGGAAATTTGGCCTTTTCTCTTAGCGTGAATGAGAAGAAAGATGGATGCAAAATGGAGAGGTTTATGGTCATTAAAACTTGTGAAATTATCATGAATGCTCAACTTTTGTTCCCATAGGGTTGGAACATGAATCATAAGCAAACAATTATAATTTAAATTGCATTTTGATTCACCCCTTCTTCTTTTTATTAGCCATCAAATGAATAACAAACACCGTCATAAATCTTGCTCAATGGGTCCATTATATTCTGAAGGTTTTAGTCATCAACAACCCCTTAAAATTGTTAACATATTTTGTGTATTACACCCTTAAGAAGCGCGTGAAACCAAAAAAAATTACTTACAAGTCATTCACATATTGACATGTCAACATTTTAAAAGATGAGAAAAATTCTAAACATTAAAAGAAATAATCTTTAGCACAGTCTTCTTCCTCAAAATTTCACACCACCTTAATCTTCCACCGTTCCTCATCAGCCCAATCCTCCTGTCACCATCCCAGCCTCACCCCTTTCTATATTCTCCTTCATTTTTCCTTACTAATATCATTTTGTGAGCATCAATATCATCATTGTTATCTTTATCGGAAAACTACCTATTAAACAAATGACAGTTATCGAAGGACAGTTATATTCAAAAGAACTGATATAAATCTGAAAATTCTAACTTAAAATTTCAAAAGAGTTAGAGTTATCGAAGGGAATTTAATCAAAAAATAAAAATTAGATTGGGTCAAAAAGTGGAAAAATCCGGTGAACCTCCATTTTTTCTGACAAGACTATATAATACAAATCTAAATTATTATTATTTTGAAATTGTTAAAAAATTAAATACTTTAATACATAATATCAGGATCTTGAACACGATAATCTTACATAGAGATCGTTAGGGGCGCATACCTGATGCGAAAGACATCATCACAGAGAAAGCGGAAGCGTTAGTCGTAAATTGGTTTCTACCTCCTTGCCCTAGCCTTACGTTACCACATCCGTCAGTGATGGACTTAATGTAGAGAATATGTGGTAACCCTAATAGGTGGAGGGATGACCAATTTATAGAGGTTAAGACTTAATCTTGTACATCCATCAAATAACCAATGTACGGACGAGATCTATTATTCATTAAATATTATTTATGGTATTACTTGGTGATGAGTCCACAAATTGGACTCATTTAGGGCTTTATTTTAATGGAAATAGTGTCTTTGAATTCTTGTTTTATCTCAATACCTGATTAAAATGCTGAAGTTTCAGGTATTTAAAGTTTTAGTAGAAGCATGGACACTTAAGCGCAAAACGGAGCAAATAGGGCTGAAAAGAACAAGAAATGGAAAATTTGCGGATCGCCAAGCTAATTTTAACTTGGTGAGTCGCCGAAACGACATGAACCACCCTTCGTTCTGGTGCGCGAAGCCTTGAAGGAAGTGGATCAAAAGGCGAGGAAAAGAGCAGTCGGCGAGTCGCCGATCAGTTCCACGAAGCAGTATTGTACCACCCAATGATCTAGAATGCGAGGATGCTAAAGGCAAGACACTGAAGGCGATGAGCTGACCAAAAGTCGGATCACCAAGTTCGTCGGCGATCTCGACTATTGTCGCCGAACAATCCTCCGCAGTACAATCTATGAAAACTATAAATACTATTTAGAATTGTAGTCTTAAGAGATATTTTTGGAGTGGAACAATCATTATTATTATTATTTTCGCTTTAGAACATATTCTAGCTGATATTTTTCTCTCAAGTTTGGACAGGGTTTTGTGGAGAATTGAAGAAAGGAGTTCTTCTTCCCCAAGTTGGAAGTGGGTCTTCTCTATTCATTTTCCTTTTCTTAATTTAAGGTTTAATTTCTTATACCCAGTTGATTTCATTATCACGTTAGGTATAATTTCTTATTTCTTGATGTGTGGCTAAAAACCCCATTCTTTGGGTGTGATTTAGCAAATATGGGTTGATATTCTTGTTGGGTCTTGCTTGCTGATAGGTTAGATGTATTTTAATGGTGATTCTACTTACTGGTTGTGGTTTAATCTAAAGGGTTTGTAGTTGCAAATACAAATCCACCCATGTGTTTTCGGCTTGCCCGAGAGGGAGGTCGCGAAACCAAAACCACTAGACTGAAGACCTAAGGATTGGGTCGACACGAGGTTCAGCCCGAGAGGGTGAGCCCTAGTCCCATATCCTAACACTCAGCTCGAGAGAGTGAGTGGGGTAAGGCGTAGGCTGGTCTTCATGCGACAAATGGGTGTCCGAGAGGAATGCATTTGAAACGGGGTAAGTTACCCGAGAGGGAACTTATTTCCATTTAAAGCTTAGCCTAGTCATTATTTTCTTGCAAATTTCCTATTGAAAGCATGCACCCAACAATTTATCTCAACTTGTATTGCGGTCACATCCCAAGAACCTTTCCCATACTTGAATTTCGTGTTTATTTTGCTGCTTTGTCTCTTGTTACAAAACCCTCATTTGATATTTGACACTTTCGTGTCACCCCCTTTTATTTACTATGTTTTTGTTCGTTAATATCTTTAGCTACGACTAGTTAGAATGTAAATTCTATTTTTCTATCAATTCTCAAAACTACTCCCTTGGGACACGACCCCAACCCTTGGTTGGGTTACTATATTATCGACGATCGTAGACACTCATACCGTAGGATATTGTCGTTGGTCACGATAAGCATCACTTGGGCTACAAGTAAACTTGAGCCATAAGTAAGAAATAATTAATAATTCTTACATTCAAACCCTAAAGAACCCACAATATAAAAATTATAAACAAATCTTAAGTGATGTTTGAGGAAGAGAACGAGATCGGAGAAATGACATTTCTGGTGGTGATGAAAATCGACAAATCTGAATAAAAATAGAGAGGGTAGATGGCATCTATGGTGTTGATGACAGAAATAAAGGATGGGCGAACTGTTGTGGGAAAACTGGTGGAGAAACTGTGGTGGACGGCTGATTCCTATCGGAAGGTTTAGGGCCGGTTGGATGGGTTGTGTAGGGCTAAGATTTACTTTTCTATTATTTTATTTATTTATTTTTAAAAAAATTATAATATTTTTTTAAATAATTTTTTTAACCCAAATGACATATGTCACAATTTAATTCGTTATTGTGTCATGTCATCATGAGTGTAGCTCACACACTTAAAATTTTTGGTTGATTATTAAAAAAATGTCAAAAATGTATCAATTTTGAGAGGTAGAGGTGTTCAATAGGTACACACATTAGTTGAGGTATTCAAATGAATTATGAAGACAACTTTAAGTGGATGTCGATGAATTAAACTTATTCTGTGTATCTGGAAATGAGGGCTGATCATGAAAATAAATTTCCAGAAAACTAGTGGAGGGCAAGTAAGTGTTTTATGCGTTTATAGTTGAAGTTTTGAGTTTTGCTTAATATGATTTTATTTTGACTGGTTTGGTAAGGAAGATTGTTGTAACAAATCCATAATTTGATTAGGTGATGTTTGCTGGCCGGTAATCCAAGTGCAGACTATTGTTAAGCAGCTAATCAAAATGCTATATACTAGGATTAAAAAACCACATTAATTTGGAATGGCCAATTATGGTGATATGGTAAGAGGCTATAATCGTAGTTAGTTACAGTAGCCTAGTGATAGTGATCGAATCACTTACGGGACTAGCAAGGATAATCATGGGCCAAGTTGGTGTAGGAATGGAAACATGATATATATAGAGAAAATTCTATTGGAAACGTCATCCCTGAATGGACCGTGCAGTGTGCAATTCAAATTTAGTGGGAGATCCAATGTGGGCTCTAAACACCAGGTGGGAAACCAAAAAAATAAACATTGGCTTCTTCCTATTACAATTTGTGTGTGAACCAAAACACCCCTTGGCATTGATATGCTCAAAAGAAAAATTAGGGTTTTGTTAGTATGATATGTTATCTCTTGTATTCAGATTAGCAAACCAAAAACAATTAAGATGAAAAGAAAAAGAAAAGAACTATTCGAGTCCACAGAACCCACTGTGTTTCCTTAAGAAATTTAATCCCCTCAAGTACCCTAGGTTGTAGATTAATTCCTCCCAAGATAAAATGGATTAACCATTAAAGAAGTAGCGGCACCTCACACTTCAATAATTTCAACAAACTCAAAATGACAGCAACGAATCATGCACACAGACACGATCGATCAATTTTGTTTTGTAAGAAATGTATGATAGAAAAAGGGTAGAATTCAATGTAGAAAATGAGAGAAAACCTCTCTATTTATAGCCAACAAAGGGTAAAGGTCACAACTTTTTGGAAAAAAGGATAACTTTTCAGAAAGGTCACAATCCTTTGGAAAAGACACAACCTTTCAAACAATCACAACTCTTTAGAAAAGACACAACATTTCATATAGGTCACAACCCTTTGACAAAGTCACAACCCTTCATGAGAATCACAACTCTGCATTTCCTATTCACTCCTTTAAAACCCAACAATCCCCCCACATGAATAGGGAATGTCTATTGTTAAAACATATGCATTAAAAACTGTGTTTTTCATAAGGATTGATTACATATGGATAAGTGGGTTTCCCTTTGAACTTTCCATAGTGAACATACATTGGATATACTCGATCAATCGGTAGATTTGATATCTTTGAATCATCGAGCTTTGGTGTATACAGCCACACAATCAACTCTTGAACTGTTTTTGGTTCTCATTGTTCTGTTCGTTTCAGTCATGAGCAATGTTGAACCGTCATCAATGACTTTGTTTGATCTCCTTGAACCTAGATCTTGGGATCTCCAGTCTTCTAGGCAGAGTTACCGCCACAATGAGTTCTCCTCGGCCATAGTCCCATTCCCTTTGATAATCTATCAACTCCCGCTCTAGTTAAGCCTTTTGTAAGTGAATCTGACACATTATGCTTTGACTTTACATAGTCAATTATGATAATTCCACTAGAGAGTAGTTCTCTAATGACATTATGTCTACGTCATATATGACGATACTTTTCGTTACATATCATGTTTCATGGACTACCTATTGAAAATTAACTCTCGCAGTGTATGCATACTGGAGCTAAAGGTTTGGGCCAAAATTCATTCAAGAAATTTCGAAGTAATTCTACTTCTTCACCGGTCATATCTAGAGTGATAAACTCATATTTCATAGTTGAATGAAGGATAGATTTCTCTTGGGAAGATTTCCAAGAGACTGCTCCTCCACCGAGAGTAAATACATATCCACTTGTGGATTTTACTTTATTTGACCTGGTGATTCAATTTGAATCATTATATTCTTCCAATACTGTTGAATATTAGTTATAATGCAAAACATAGTTTTTAAGTATGTTTTAAATACTCTAAAATCTTTTCATTGTCATCCAACAAGTTTGATTGAGATTACTCGTGAACTGCAATTTACTAATAGCACATGATATATCTGATCTTGTACACTTCATGATATATATCATACTTCTCAATACTCTAGCATAATTTAATTGTGAGTCACCTTCTCCTTCATTTTTTTGAAGTACAAAGCTCACATTTATTGGAGTCTTGACAATATTGAAATTCAAATATTTGAACTTGTCAAGTACCGTTTCAATCAAATCAACAACTTCAATGCCTTTCATATCCAAGTAACTTTCTAGCATATGCTTAGTAGCATTTATGTCAGAGATGTCTCTTTTGATGATCAACATGTCATCAACATAAAAACAAACAATAACCTTGTGATTTGGAGTGTTTTTAATGAAAAACATTTATCACATTCACTAATCTTGAACTCATTTGCCAACATAGTTTGGTCAAACTTCGCATGTCATTATTTGGGAGCTTGTTTTTAGCTCATAAAGTGGCTTAACAAGTTTACAGACTTTCTTTTCTTTACCAGGAACCACAAAGCCCTTGGGTTGTTTCAAGTAAATTTCTTCCTCTAATTCTTCATTTAAGAAAAAATGGTTTCACATCCATTTTGATGAATTTGAATGCTATATACCACAACTAGCGCAATTAACATCTGAATTAATGTAATCTTAGTTAGTGGCTATTATGTGTCAAAATAATCAATGCCTTTTTATTGTCTAAAGCCTATGACAACAAGTCTTGCTTTGTATTTGTCAGTAGTTTCATCAACTTTCTTTTCCTTTCGTGGATCCACTTTGAATCCAAAGGTTTATTTCCCGGAGAAAGATCAACCAACTCTCAAGTATGGTTGCTCAAAATTGAATCTATCCTAATATTAACGGCCTCTTTCCAAAAAGAATGAATCCACAGAGAACATAGCTTCTTCGAATATACGAGACTCATTTTCAAGAAAAAATGTTACAAATTAAAGTAATTTGTATATTGACATTTACTACGCCTCTGAATCTCTTTATTAAGTACATTCTCCTTTGGTTCTTTTCAAGGTCATTTAGACCTTTCACTTGACTATCCGACGGTTCGTACTTATGAACCATAAATTGACATGCTTTACTATTTGTAACATATCTAATGTATATACAATCCACAGTCTTAGGTCCTATTTTGACCCGTTCCGTCATTTCCATTTCTCGTATAGAATAAACTGTATTGAAAATTGTTAGATCACTATCTTTCAAAAGTTATAGCTTGTATATACTTTAAGGGGTGACAAGCAATTCTCTATTAGGATACAACAAAGTCTGAACAAACAAAACTTTTTGTTGCTCCCTTTCTTAACAAACAAAAGTTTTTTCTTATTTGTTTCTCCCTTTATTAACAAACAAAACTTTTTGTTTCTCTCTTTCTGAACAGACAAACTTTTTGTTGTTCTCTTTGCTATAATGATAGCATCTCCCCACAAATTTTTTGGTAAACCTGAACTTATAAGTAAGACATTCAACATTTCCTTCAAAGTTCGGTTTTTTCCTGTCAACAATTTCATTAGATTGAGGTGAGTATGTGCAGTAATTTGATGGATGATTCCATGTTCCAAATATATTTCTCCAAAAGAAGATTCATATTCTCCACATCTACCACTTCTAATCATGACAATAACTTTCAGCTTCAATTTTATATTGCCTAGATGTTTCTATCGTTTCATCCTTTCCATTCAGAAATATACATAACAATATCTAGTGCAATTGTCAATAAAATTTATGAAACACGTTTTCCCACCACGAGATGGTGTTGACCTCATATAAAAAATATCGGTGTAAATCAATTCTGAGGGATTAAAATTCCTTTCAACAACACATACTTGACATTTTAATTTATTACACTAGAAGTTAGGCAAAACTTCTAAGTTGATAAGTTTTTGCTAGGTTTTGTAATTTACACGTCCCAAACGTTCATGTCATAAAGAATTTGATTCAAGCAAGTAAGAACAAACAAAAATACTGAGTTTGAAAAGACCTTCCGTGAGGTAACCTTTTCCTACAAATATTTTGTTCTTTACTTTTTATAACTTTGTCAAATACAAACACAGTTTTAGAGTCAGCACCTTGCTAGATGTCATTTCAGAAGGACCTTTCCATAACATTCCATTTGTTATAGAATTACCCATGACCATAGTCTCATCGGTCCAATAAGGGCAATATGACCCAAATGTTTGTTTTACAACACAAACATAATAGATCACTTTTCACCAATGTTCAACGTCTATACATATAAATTTATTTTAAAGACATATCTTTTCATGAAAAATCACAATATTTTAAGTTACACATTTTCATCAAAGAATACAATTCTTTTGAACGAGTAATATAATTTTGTGGTTTTATACTAGTCATAACATTTACTAGTAAAGAGAGACTCAACGACCACAATATCAAATATACTCCAAGAATTTTGAGGGTCTAACATAATACAACAATGTCGTTAAATTTCATATCTTGTACTTTCAAATTTAAATTAGATAGTAAGTCTAATTTTGTCTTTATCACAAGTAAAGAACCCCCCACATTTTAAATATGTTTTGAAAAATATTTTTCAAGTATTTGAAATTATTTTTCACATATTTTTTCCCATGCTTTGAAATTTTATACCATCAAAATACATATTGGTAGCACGAAGCCTTTTTTTAGAGATTTAATTAATATAAACACCCATTGCAGGCACACAAATTACTAATTTTATGTCACTAGTATTTTTTTTTCCTTTCCATCACAATTGGACAAACCACTTAGTATTTAGAATATTAAAAATAAAGATTCAATCTTTATACAACTTGTTTCTAGTTTAACGATGAAGTTTAAATATTCTTCTAATCGTTAACCGAATGAACCTTGAATTCTGATAAAGTTTTTTTTATATTCTTCGAATCAGTTTCACATTCAGATAGAGTAGTAAACCCAAAGTTTTAATCTCCAGAAATCTCAAATACAACACTGTTTCTAGCTAATGATGAAAATTTTATCCTTTTCAAATCATTTAGCCTTAATATTCTCGATGAAGATTTTGTACTATTCAAGTCAGAATATTCATTCAAACAGAGTATTTAACAAATTGGTAAAGTTTCTATATTCTTCAAACCAATGCACCATCTGATTTGTTCGTGAAATTCTTATATTCTTAAATCCAAAGAAGTTAAAATCAGAAGATTTTAGTCTCCGAAAGTTCGACACAATCAAATTTCACATGGAGTAGAAAAATACAAAAGTTTTTTCTCTCCTCTAAACAAAATATATATTAATAATAATAAAGATATATTCTGAGATCACCACATAATGACCATCTTGTAACAACCCTCTATTAGAAAGAACTAGAATTAGAAGGAAACCTTTTTTTTTGGAAATAATCAAATTTTGAAAGTTTGACAAAGTTAAGCTAAGTATGAGTTTTGGGTCAACTTAAAACAATCATAACTCCTAGCTCAGGATGAGTTAGGTGTGCTACAAGATACCGTAGGAAATATCTTTGATTTATCTTTCCAACACCACCAAGTGTCCTCAGTTTCGAGTTCGTATGTGGAACATATGCCCATTTGTAGTTGGGTTGTCTAGATAAGGAAAGTCAAAACCGGATTTTAGAAGGGTATTATGGTCTTTTCCATACCCAATTGATTTAACTTGTTTTTAGTAAATTAATTAGGGTCAAAACTGAATTGGTTTAGTTTGCACAAGTGAAATTTCACGCTAGAGTTTTAGAGAGAAGGACTCAAGAGAAAAGAGAGGAGGAAAGCCAAGATTCGTCGACTTTGTGAGGAATTGATTGCATATTTCATCAAGGATTTGATCCTACGAGGTATGTGAGACTTTTATAATGTTGGGTTCGTTCACCCACGTTCCAAACATGTTTAATTCAGCGTGAAGTTGTCCTTAAAGAGATTGGAAGTTTGAATGTTCTTGATGTGTGTTTTTGAATTGCTTTCGTTCTTGAATTTGGGTTGAGATTAAGAAGTTTCTTGAGGTTATATTGTTGTTTCCATGAGTTGTTTGAGTTAGATTCTTGTGTATATATACTGGGTATCTGAATCTAAAGAGGAATTGAGAAAAAGAACCAAGTTTAGGTGAATTGGGGTTAGAAAACAAAGAAGGAAAAAGTCGGGAGAATCTGGGTACCAGGTACGCGTCGCGGACATGTTCCTCAGGATTGGAAAAATTTTCTCCGCGTCGCGGAGATGTCACAGACTCTTCATCCTCAAAATTTATTTCGCGACCAAATATTTAAATGCGTCTGCGCATTACAGACTTGCTTCCAGACAGAGATTTCTTGATAGTTTCTCATGTTTAACTATCTAAAAACACTCCTAAACATCATGAGATCTTTCCTATCACAATCCTTGAATCCATAATTCAATTCAAGGAAAGTTAAAAGTCAATTCAAGAGAAGTTAAGAGTCAAGTCAAGAGAAGTTCATAGAGTCTTCCAAAAGTCTTTTACAAATGTCTTAACTTTGTTTTAATACCTGAGTTTTGAGTTGAGTAACGAGTAAAGATTGAAGTTCATTTCTTCAAAAAGAGTATATCGGGACTATGTATTACCAAAGAGTAAAATGTTTTCACATTTGAACAATAGAGGAAACTGAGATTTCCAAAAGAGCCTTTGAGCTAGTTATCAGTAAAGAGTAAATGCTTTCATAATTAAGCAAGAGCGGAGACATTTATTTTCAAGAGAGCCTTCGGGTTAATTTTTGAGTAATTATCTCAAACCACAAAGTTACGTTTTTAAACATATGAGCTAGTATATTTTGGGAGTAGTATTGAGCACCGATATGGAGGAGAGTTCAGACAACTCCGAGCCCCCATAAACCATATAGCCACCATGGGTAGAAAATGGTCATAATTTTTAGATGATTCCTAAGTGCTTTTTAGCATAGACTATTGGATCCACTTAGTATTCAGGTTCTATACCCTCGGTAATGTATAGGATGCCCCTGGCAGCGTGAGCCAAAACGTTGTATCATCACAATAACTCTTAAGTGATGGTTGTCAGTTAGAGAAACTCCCACATAAGTATTTTGTATTATTACATACACAGAGTTACTTGTATTTTTATATACATCCAAAGTTTATATTGTATCTTTGCATACACACAGAATTACTATTGTATTTCGAAATATACAGAGTTGTCATCTATGTTTTAAAGGCTTTTCTTTATATTGCATTTTTATTACTGCGTTATATTGAAATGAGTTCAGTTGAGTTGAGTTCAAACCAGGTTTGTTCTTTCAGTTCCCTTTTCAAGCTTATATGTTTTAGTATTCCCCTCTCATTCTCGTACATTCAATGTACTGATGCCAGTTGGCTTGCATCTTCTTATGATGCAGATTCAGGTAACCAGGATCAACACCAAGTGCATCGTTGTTCCAGTTGAGCTTCAGAGTTGTTGGTGATCCTCCTTACCTCCGGAGGATCCCCTTTTTCATTACTTTATCATTTTAGTTCATTAGGATGTCGTGGGTCTTGTCCTGACGTCCATCTCAGTTGTTAGAGGCTTCATAGACAGTTAGTTGATGTTAGTTCTTGAGTCTTTCCATTTCAGTTATGTTTGAGACTTGAGTTGCCACTTTGGCCAGTGAATGTTTATTTATAATACATTCTCAGTTATCATTGAGCTTTCAGTTTACTTTTAAAGTACATTTATGTTGAGTATGTCTTCCGCTAAGGGTTAAGCCAGGCCAAGGGTTCGCTTGGTGCCAGAAATGGTTCTCGAGTGCCAGTACCACCCAGGGTGTGAAAAACTTGGTATTAGAGCACAAAGTTCAAGAGTCCTAGGAAGTCTATGAAGTCGTTTCTATAGAGTCCTAGTTATCGATGTGAAGCTCGCCACATCTATAACTAGGAGGCTGTGACACTTAGGAACTATCTGACTACTTTTATACTCATTTCGTGCGATAGAGTGTATATCTATAAATGTTTATTCTAATTAGTGCTTGCGATGTCGTTCAGATCATGCCTCCATGAAGAGCTGTCAGAGGTCATCCCGCTAGAAGGAATGTTGAACCACATGAATAAGGGGTACCGGATGCACCAGAAGTGAAACCCCAATACTAGGTCACAAATGCTGAATTCCGTGAAGCTATTCGGATGCTAAGTCAAGTTGTGACCAATCAATTTGGACAGAGAGAGAATCGACCGGAAGGGGCTGATACTTCAAGGATCCGTGAGTTCTTAAGGATGAATCTTCCAAGCTTCACGGGTTCAAGTGTTACAGAGGATCAAGAAAACTTTATTGAAGAGCTTCAGAAGGTTTTTGAAATTATGCATATTGACGATACTGAGAGGGTGGAACTAGTTGTATACCAAATGAAGGGTGTCACTAGAATCTGGTTTGATCAATGGAAGAAGAATTGAGCTAAGGGTGCACTACTTGTGAGTTGGGCTTGTTTTGAGAAGGCCTTCTTGGGGTGTTTCTTTCCCCTAGAACTGAGAGAGGCAAAGGTACGAGAGTTCCTCACACTTAAGCTAGATTCTTTAAGCATGCTTGAGTATAGTGTGAAGTTCACCAAACTTTCACGCTATGCTTCGGAGATGGTTGCTGGCATGAGAAGCAGGATGAGTTTGTTTGTTGTTGGGTTGTCTCATCTATTTAGTAGGGAAGGCAGGGTAGCTATGCTGATAGGAGATATGGACATAGCAAGGCTGATGATCCATGTGCAACATGTTGACGAAGAGAAGCTAAAATACAGAAAGAAGTTTTGAAATAAGTGAGCTAAGATAGGGAATGTCCGGGCAGCAGAAGAGTCATGCCAACCAGTCATCTTTCCAACAGAAATAGAAGGGACCTGCTCCATCATCTACTAGTGCACCTGCACCAAGGAACAAGGGTGAGTACAATAGTTAGAATTCACAGAATTTCTGAGCTAGACCTGCCCATTCTCAAGGTAGTCTGGCACAAGGAGGTAGTAAGCCTCCTGCATGTACTAAGTGTGGTAGGAGCGACTCTGGGTTGTGTCGTGATAGCTCCACTATTTGTTTCAAGTATGGCCAGAAAGGTCATTTTATGAGAGAGTGCCCAAAGAATAGGTAGGGAAATGGTAATGGGGGCAATAGAGCCCAGCCTTCTTCAGTTGCTCCACTAGACAACATCTAGAGGAGCTACTTCAGGGGCAGGT
This sequence comes from Solanum gracilifrons, assembly GCA_029582605.1. Taxonomy (NCBI): domain Eukaryota; kingdom Viridiplantae; phylum Streptophyta; class Magnoliopsida; order Solanales; family Solanaceae; genus Solanum; species Solanum gracilifrons. The sequence goes on along the minus strand of JAJOOH010010552.1, from coordinate 7,108 downwards.
GGAGGAGGAAACCGTCTTTATACTATCACTAGTCGCCAAGAGCAAGAGGATTCGCCAAATGTTGTCACTGTATGATCCAAGTCTTTAACTTTGATGTTTATGCTTTGCTAGATCCAGAAGCGAGTTTATCCTTTGTAACTCCTTATGTTGCAATGAGTTTTGATGTTCTTCATGAGAAACTTAGTGAGCCCTTCAGTGTTTCTAAACCTATTGGTGAGTCTATTCTAGCAGAGGGAGTCTATCGTGATTGTACCATTTCCGTCAATCACAAGAGCACCGTGGCTGATTTAGTTGAGTTAGACATGGTAGATTTTGATGTTATTCTTGGTATGTACTGACTTCATGCCTGTTATGCCTTAGTCGATTGTAGAACTCGAGTTGTCAAGTTCCAATTTCCTAATGAGCCAGTTATAGAATGAAAAAGTAGTTCAGCAGTGCCTAAGGGTCATTTTATTTCGTACCTTAAGGCAAGAAAGTTAGTTTCCAAGGGGTGTGCCTATCACTTAGTCTGAGTTAATGACTCCAGTGTTGAGATACCTCATATTCAGTCACTTCCAGTAGTAAAAGAGTTTCCAAATGATCTTCCCGGAGTCCCTCCTGAGAGAGGAATAGACTTTGGTATAGATATTCTTCTTAATACTCATCCTATATCTATTCCGCCATATAGAATGGCACCAACAGAGTTGAAAGAGTTAAAGGAGTAGTTGAAAGATCTCCTTGAGAAGGGTTTTATTCAACTAAGTGTCTCACCTTGGGGCACTCCGGTCTTATTTGTGAGAAAGAAGGACGGTTCCCTTAGAATGTGTATAGATTACCGTCAGTTGAACAATGTTACTATCAAGAATAAGTATCCTCTTCCGAGAATTGATGATCTCTTCGATCAACTTTAGGGTGCCACTTGTTTCTCTAAGATAGACCTCAGATCTGGCTACCATCAGTTAAGAGTAAGGGAATGTGATATTCCAAAGATGACTTTCAGGACCCATTATAGTCATTATGAGTTTTTGGTCATGTCGTTCTATTTAACTAATGCACCTGCAACGTTTGTGTACCTTATGAATAGAGTATTCAAGCCTTATTTAGATATTTTTGTTATCGTATTTATTGATGACATTCTAATCTATTCGAGGAATGAGGAAGATCATACTAGCCATCTCAGAATAGTTCTCTAAACCCTAAAGGATAGAGAGTTATATGCTAAGCTCTCTAAGTGTGAGTTTTGGCTTGAGTATGTGGCATTCTTAGGCCACATTATTTCCGGTGATGGAATTAAAGTTGACACTCAGAAATAGAGGAAGTGCAGAATTGGCCAAGACCCACATCTCGAACTGATATTAGGAGTTTCTTGGGGTTGACTGAATATTATAGAAGGTTCGTAGAGGGTTTCTCATCTATTTCGTCCCCTTTGACCAAGTTGACTCAGAAAACATTTAAGTTTCAATGGTCTGAAGCTTGTGAAAAAACTTTCAGGAATTGAAAAAGCGGTTGACTACTGCCCTAGTATTGACCTTACCATAAGGTACGCAAGATTTTGTGGTATATTTTGATGCGTCCAGAGTTGGTTTGGTTGTGTGTTAATTCAGAATGGCAAAGTTATAGCTTATGCCTCCAGACAGTTGAAAGTTCATGAGAAGACTTACCCAACCCATGATCTAGAGTTGGCTGCCATAGCATTTTCTTTAAAAATATGGCATCACTATCTTTATGGTGTTCATGTAAGTATGTTCACCGATCACAAGAGTCTTTAGTATGTGTTTAGTTAGAAAGAGCTTATTTTCAGACAGAGTAGGTGGTTATAGTTACTCAAGGATTATGATATGAGTATCCTCTATCACCCAGGTAAGGCTAATTTTGTTGCTGATGCCTTGAGCAGGTTATCTAAAGGTAGTGTCGCCCATCTTGAGGAAGAAAAGAGAGAGTTAGAAAAAGATGTGCACATACTTGCACAATTAGGAGTTCGATTAATGAATTCCACAGAAGGAGGAGTAGTAGTGATGAATGGGACTGAATCATCATTAGTGTCAGAGGTGATTGAGAAGCAAGACCAATATCCTATTTTGCTTGAATTGAAGGCAAATGTTCATAAGCAAAAAGTATTGGCTTTTGGAATAGGGGAATGTTCAAGGAGATATTTTAATACCCCTCTATTCGAAAGAACTAGAATTAGAAGGAAACCTTTTTTTGGAAATAATCAAATTTGGAAAGTTTGACAAAGTTAAGCTAAGTATGAATTTTGTGTCAACTTTAAATGACCATAAATTCTATCTCATCATGCGTTAGGTGTGCTAAATGACTCCATAGGAAATATCTTTGAATTATCTTTCCAACGCCGCCAAGTTTGCTCAGTTTCGAGTTTTTTTTAGGAAGATATGCCCATTTGAAGTTGGGCTGTCTAGATAAGGAAAGTCAAAATAGGATTTTAGAAGGGTATTATGGTCTTTTCCTTACCCAATTGATTTAATTCGTTTTTAGTGAGTTAATTAGGGTCAAAACTGAATTGGTTCATTTTGCACAATTGAAAATTCATGCTAGGGTTTTAGAGAGAAGAACTCAAGAGAAAAGAGAAGAGGAAAGTCACGATTCGTCCACTTCGTGAGGAATTGTTTGCGGATTTCATCAGGATTTGATCCTACGAGGTATGTGAGAGTTTCATAACATTGGGTTCGTTCACCCACGTGTCAAAAATGTTTAATTCAGCGTGAAGTCGTCCTAAATGAGATTGGAAGTTTGAATGTTCTTGATGTGTGTTATTGAATTGCTTTCGTTCTTGAATTTGGGTTGAAATTGAGGAGTTTCTTGAGGTTATAGTGTTGTTTCCTTGATTTGTTTGAGTTAGATTCTTGTGTATATATATTGGGTATCTGAATCTAAAGAGGAATTAAAAAAAAAGAACTGAGTTTAGGCGAATTGGGGTTAGAAATCGAAGAAGGAAAAAGTCGGGCGAATCTAGGTACCAGGTCCGCTCGCAGACCTGTTCGTTAGGATTGGAAAAATTTTCTACGCGTCACGGAGAGGTCACGGACCCTTCTGCCTAAAAAATTATTTCGCAACCAAATATTTAAATGCATATTCGCGTCACGTACTTGCTTCCAGACAGTGATTTCTTGATTGTTTCTCATGTTTAACTATCTAAAAACACTTCTAAACATCATGAGATCTTTCCTATCAAAGTCCTTGAATCCATAATTCAATTCAAGGAATGTTAAGAGTCAAGTCAAGAGAAGTTAAGAGTCAAGTCAAGAGAAGTTCATAGAGTCTTCCAAAAGTCTTTTACAAATATTTTAATTTTGTTTTAAGACCAGAGCTTTGAGTTGAGTAAAGAGTAAGGATTGAAGTTCATTTCTTCAAAAATAGTTTATCGGGACTATGCATTCCCAAAGAGTAAAATGTTTTCACATTTAAACAAGAAAGGAAACTGAGATTTCCAATTGAGCATTTGATCTAGTTTTAAGTACAAAGTAAATGCTTTCACTATTAAGCAAGAGCGGAAACATCGATTTCCAAGAGAGCCTTTGGGCTAGTTTTTGAGTAATTATCTCAAACCACAGAGTTATGTTTTTAAACATATGATCTAGTATATTTTGGGAGTAGTATTGAGTATCGATATGAGGGAGAGTTCTGACAACTCGCAGCCCCCATAAACCATGTAGCCACCATGGTTAGAAAAGGGGCATACCTTTTAGATGATTCCTTAGTTCTTTTTAGCATAGACTAGTGGATCCACTTAGTAGTCAGGTTCTATACCCTCGACAAGGTAAAGGACGGCCCTGACAGTGTTAGGAAAAACGTTGTATCATTATAATAGCTCTTAAGTGATGGTTGTCGGTTAGAGAAACTCCCACAGAAGTATTTTGTATTATTATATGCTCATAGTTACTTGTATTTTTATATACATCTAGAGTTTATATTGTACGCATACACACAGAGTTACTATTATATTTCTAAATACATAGAGTTATCATCTATGTTTTAAAATTTTTTCGTTATATTGCATTTATATTACTGTTTTATATTTAAATGAGTTCAGCTCAATTGAGTTGAGACCAGATTTTTCTTTCAGTTCCTTTTTCAAGCTTATGTCATGTTTTAGTATTCCCCTCGCATGATCGTACATTCAATGTACTGATGCCAGTTGGCCTACATCTTTTATGATGCTGATTCAGGTAACCAGGATCAACACCCATCGCATCGTTGATCCAATTGAGCTTCAGAGTTGTTGGTGAGCCTCCTTGCTTACGGAGGATCCTATTTTTCATTACTTTATCATTTTAGTTCATTAGGATATCGTGGCTCTTGTCCCAACGTCCATCTTAGTTGTTAGAGGCTTCATAGAAAGTTAGTTGATGTTAGTTTTTGAGTCTTTCTATTTCAGTTATGTTTGAGACTTGAGTTGCCACTTTGGCTAGTGAATGTTTGTTTATAATACATTCTCAGTTATCATTGATCTTTCAGTTTACTTTTAATGTACAATTATGTTGAGTAAGTCTTCCGCTAAGAGTTAATCCAGGCTAAGGGTTCCCTTGGGGCCAAAAATAGTTCTCGAGTACCAATCCCGCCCAAGGTGTAGGCTCGGGGCGTGATACATCTATCTTAACATTTATGAAATAAATCTCATAAATTATAAAGGAAAGAAAAAAATAAAGGGAAATAAAGATAGAACCTAATTTTTACTCCCATTGAATCTTATTCTATCTGTCAGCAATGATTCTATGCAAGTCACTTTTTTTTTTGCTAATTTTTTCCCTTTATTTTCCCCAGTTTCCATCATATTCCAATTTTCCTTTGAAGACATTGAATTTCAACGAGAAACTAAACTCATGTTCAAATATTGTTAGGAGACAACATTTGTTCATTTACTTCTTCTCATAGTTATAAAACCAAGAATCTAGGAAAAAGGGAAAATGGTCTAAAAAATACTCCAACTTTAGCCGAAATTGTTGTTACAATATCAAACTTTGGAAAAGACCTTTTACCCTCTTCACTATTTAATAGTGTTTTTTAAAGGTATATATGTCCCCATCTGGACACCTTACTATTTAAAATGATGCAATATATATGATGTCTACGTATGCAGATATATACCTTTAAAATACACTATTAAATAGTGCAGGGGGTAAAAGGTTCTTCCCAAAGTTCGGTATTGTTACAGCAATTTCGATCAAAGTTCGGATATACTTTAGACCTTTTTCCCTTAATTAAAGTGTTCATCTTAGTATTTATGCACAAAATAACTTTTCTCATTGAAAAGAAAACTGAAGGGGTGTAATGTTTGAATGCACTTTGGAAGAAAATAAAAAAAATCTTACCCATCCAAGGAAAACTTACTACATTAAATATACTCGAACATATTAAAGTAATACTAAGCCATCCCAAATTTCTTTTATCATATGATAAAATAATTCTCTTTCTCTTTTTTTTTTTCAGTAAAAAAAAACACAGAAAATAAAAGTAATTTCCTTACCACAGAAAATAAAAGTAATTTCTTAACCTTGTTATCTCCTGTATTCAGATTAGCAAACCAGAAACAATTAAGATGAAAAAAAAAAAGAAATATCCGAGTCCACATAACCCATTGTGTGTCCTTAAGAAATTTAATCCCTTCAAGTACACGAGGTTTTAGATTAATTCCTCACAAGATAAAACGGATTAACCATTAAAGAAGTAGTAGTGCCTCAAACTTCAATAATTTCAACGAACTCAAAATGACACCAACGAATCACACACACAGACACGATCGATCAATTTTCTTTTGTAAGAAAGGTATGCAAAAGAAGGGAATAATTCAATGCAGAAAAATGAGAGAAAGTCTCTCTATTTATAGCCAACAAAGGGTAAAGGTCACAACTTTTTGGAAAAAGGACAACTTTTCAAAAAGGTCACAATCATTTGGAAACGGCACAACCTTTCAAACGGTCACAATTCTTTAGAAAAGACACAACATTTCATAAAGGTCACAACCCTTCAGAAAATTCACAACCCTTCAGGAGAATCACAACTCTGCACTTCCTATTCACATATTTTAAAACCCAACATGATACAAATTATAGGGAGGTGGTATCCGAGGACTGAAACGACCCCAAAAATGTGCTTCGGAAGCACCTATAATTGTAATTTCCATATATCTCAAAATCTTTGCATGATTTTAGAAATTCGACTTCATATTCTTATTCATGGGGTCAAATTGAGTGGGAGATGGGTCTAACCCAAATTTTAGAGCAACCGTATCAAAATTCTAAAATCGCAAAAATGCGATTTGGAGGGTCAACTTTAAAGGGGCATATCCCTTAGCACACAAGGAACTGGAAGGGCCACAACCTATTAAATTAAAGCTCTTTGAGTTAGCTTTCCAACACACTTGGTTTCACCTCATTCTAAGTTAGGATGAGGGAGTTATGACCATTTTCGTAAAACTTGTCTGTGCAGATTTGCAATTTCCAGTGAGCTTTTTCTTTTCTTTTTTTGAGGCTAAGTGTTGGGGACGTTTTTTTTTTTATAAAAAGGGGATATCTCCCATACTTAATCTTTTTTTTTTACTTCAAAAACACTCTCTAAGCCCTCTCCAAAATTCCACCAAGATCCTCAACCAAATTCAAGCATCTCAAGCTCTAATTCCGGATTCAAGACTCAATCTCAAACTTCAATTCTCCATTCCAATCTTCATCAAGGATTCTCCAAAGTTGAGGTATGTGGGTTTGATTGTGGAAAGTTTTCTTTCCACAAGTCCAACCATTTATCTTCTATTTTTACTTCAAGTTTATGGGTCCTTATGGTTATTTATGAACTCTTGAAGTATGAAATTACTACTACACACCCTATTATGGTCTATTTTGCATATTATCATGAAATGAAATTATTATGTGATGTTTATGGTTTTCATGCTTCCACGATCAAATTATGAAGGTTGATATATATATATATATATGTATGTTGTTGGTGGGCTAATTTATATGGATTTTGGAATTAGTTGGACTTAGTACTCTTGAAATACATGATTTTATTTACATGAACAGCAGCCCACCATGTGTTTGATAAAATGCTCATTTATAGAATTCTTAGGAAATGGAAGGTCCAATGTACGTCCTATGAGTCGGATGGTTATATAATTACT
>JAJOOH010010551.1:0-16491 GCA_029582605.1 Solanum gracilifrons | reverse complement strand
ATTATGAATTTTCACTTTATATGAAAGTATTAGACTTTTATTCTCGCTTTACTTCTGTATTTATCGTATTATTTGAGTTTTAGGCTGACTTGTTTTGATGGGATAAGACGAGTGTTATCACATCTCTTTTTGGATCGTGACACTACATTAAATGTTACCTTCTCCCAAAGACAATACATATTTAAAAGGAAAAGGTACTTTAAGCTCTAATTATCAATCGAGTCATAGCAATAATTTACTTTTAAAAAGTCGCAATATAGTGTATTATATATTTTGTATCATTGCAACTTACATAGATATGCTATATTGAAAATATTTATTATTTATAGCAATGACATTTTTTCCACTGAACACTTATAATATAATTTAGATATAATTATGTGTAGTTCTATTTACAAATAATTCTACTTTAAAAGTTACCTTCTTACAAAGACAACACATTTTATTTTATTTTAAAAAGGGTATTTTAAGCTCTAATTATCAATCATAGTGATAATTTAACTAAAACATAGCAATAATTCATTTTAAAACTTGTGTTATAGTGTATCATATGTTTTGTATAGTGTATCATATGTTTTGTATAAGCGAAAAACTTGCATAGATATGTTATTTAAGAAAATATTTACCATAATAATATTATTTTCCCTTAACACTTATAATACATATTATGGAGCACAATTTATAAAACACATAATACATTTATATTGCATACATAATTCACTTTTAATACATATATGGGGTTATTTGGTTGGGAATAAGTTATTCCAGAATTAGTTATATTGAGATTAGTTATTCTGGGATAACCTATCCCACCTATTCCCTCACTATGGTATAAATGGTGGGATAAGTTATCTCAATCATGGCAACCAAACAAGACACAAAAATTTTATCTCATCACTATTTTTTTTATCTCATCACTATTTATTTTTATCTCTCACACTAAACGACCCCTATACAAATTTATATATTGATATAAATGGTAATAAATAACAAATATGTTAAAACCAATAATTATTTATTTTAAAAAGCATTAGCCCAAATAACTACTCCCTCCGTCCTATTTTATGTGGCATTTTTCTAATTTTGAGATTTAAATAAGTCGATTTTTTACCGTAAGTTTTTCATAGATCTTTTAAACATTTTGAATGTTCAATTATTGTACCTTGTAGTACTTTTTACGTAGTTTACAAACAGATAAATTTCATTTCAAAAAAATTGAAGATTTTATATGCAAATTTTTTATCAAACTTAAACTGTTTGACTCTCGAAAATCGACAAGTGTCACATAAATTGGGGTATATAATTTGGGTTTGTTTGGTTTTAAATTGATTCTCTCAATAGGTTGCCGGAGCCTCTGGTAACATTCGGAGGTGGCGACAAATTTGTGTACTCGGACGACGATGAATCGCCGTCGCCGCCATTGCCGGATCCTTTGGTAACATTCGGAGATGGCAACAAATTTGTTTACTCGGACGACGAATCGGATGACGAGGAATTGGATTCGCTCCCGTCGTCGACGATGAAACTGAAACAAAAGGTGAATGAAGAAGATGCTGAATCCAGCGAGTCCGAAGATAATTCTTCAGAATGTGATACGGAATGGGATACGGAGAAACAATTATATCGCCCTTACTTTCCTGGTGATGTAGTCGGTGATAAAGCTTGCTGGATAAGGTATTTTGAACAAATCTATGACAGTGAGGTACCGATTTCTCCCTCTTCTCTACTATACTATACTATTGTACGATTATTGTTTAGGGTTAGTCCAATTATGATAATTACCATCGGATATACTAGAATACTGATGCTCTTTTAATGCGATAATCGCAAAAACAGCAATAGCCCTCTTAAAATTGCAAACAATAGAAAGAGTTTCTGATAAATAGGCAACTGCATAATCCCTAGTATTTTAATTTTTGTTGTGTGGATGTCTAGCACCGTATGGGATATGATTTGAATGGTAAAGTGATTCGGAGAGTCACACGACTCCATCCTGAAGATTGGATTTCCAGTAGGTGCTGACATTTCCTGTTCCTGTGCTATGCTGATTATTAAGATTGAATTGATTATCGAGATTGAGGACTCTTAATGTTATTGTATTAGCAGTAATATGGACTTTGCTTCTTACCATGTTTGACTTGGGGATTTGACATCAAAGATTATCCTGGTTGGGCTCCAATGACCTTCCATATTTCCCATGCCACCAGACTACTTAAAACATCCTGAACATATGGAAAAGATGAAGGGTTTTGCTAGACGGGCAATTGAGCACTACAATGAAAAAATGGCATGCTCTAGTCACATTGTCTTTCTAGTTTTCTTCTATAGAAACCTGATTGTGTATACTTTTAGGGCACTTCATATGAGGTTAATGAGATTCTCAAGGTTAATGGACATACCATCCAACACTTCATGTACTATATTACCCTTTCAGTCAAGAATGGCGAGAACAAATATTTTTAAGTTAAAGGTGGTGGATCGTTTTCATCTGTATAACTTTTTGGATTTCCCAATCGTTAGGCCAAGGGTAATGAGATCTATTATACATTCCTTTTTTCTCTATATTGCTTAAAGAATTAATGACTAAGTTTCAGCATTTGCAAGTTACTAACTCTCTTGTACTTTTATGTAGGTGAAGGGAGGTTTGGACAGATAGTAGATGTGAAGTCCCTACATTCGTGTTGGCTTAGGTTCAAGCTTTAGCTTTACATTGATAGCTCTTGTGAATGTTGGACATTATTACTAGTAAATTATCATCGTTTTTTAGTTAGTTCATTGTAGTAGTTTAGTTGGTAGTAATTGAAAGTGGATCATCTATTCTAGTCTTGTGTAAAAAGGAGAAACAATTGTGACATTTGAAAGTAGGTCTGTCTTCAAATGCAGGAGCTCTTAACATTCATTTTTGTATATGATATTTAGCGAGTGTCAAAAGAATGCCATAGAATGCGTGCGTGTTGTATCCTCCTAAACTTGTTCATTTTTTTGAAGATTTGAAACGGATGTTGTTATGAACCAAGTCCAGCCTAATATGGATACCAAAGTCACACAACTAGTTGTTGGGCTGACAAGAGTTGTTGCATTGAGAACAAGCAATAGGACCAGGTTAATTTGGAATTCGGGTTGAGTAGTGGATGTGAGAATAGTTTCATCAAAAAGGGATAGTTGTATGTGATTTAGGGATTATGCATATCAAAGAAAAATTGTTGCCCTTTCTTCTTCTTCTAGAGTCTAAGCTTCTCATCCTAATTCTTGTCCCTATCATTCGTTACTTGTTATTTCCACTGTAATTCAATAGTTTGGGCATTGCAATTACTATTCTAAAAAGTTATAATTGCGTTTCAATTATGAGCAATTCAGGTTTGTTACAGATGCAACAACATTTTTTTAGAGCCTGAACAATATAGAAGCAGAGTACCATGAATAAGGTGTCTGGTGGTTATATTAGTATCCATTCAAGTATCATGTTAGCTACGGATTTTTTAGCGATAAATTAACTAATAGCATAATTGATTCTTGTTATTTTTGTAATAGCAAGCAAGATTGCATTTGTCATATTTTTCTCAATAATTATTGTAATTATATATCTTAAAATAAGTTGTGACATGAATAAAAGGCGTTTAACATCCCTCTATTGACTTGTTAATTTAGTTTAGTAAGTATAACATGTACTACAAAATGCAAGAATATCATACAGTATACACAATTAAATAAAAATGTTTGATGACAAATTTAGTTTGGTAAAGAAATAGATACTAGTCAAAATCATGCCTGCCTTTAGCCTACTATCCAGAAGCAATGGTTTTTCACTTGGACAAGTGTCACAACTAGAGCCAATTAAAAATTATGGAGTACTTGTTTTTCCCTAATATTAATTAGTATGTGGACTAATTATTCGAATAATCTAGGTACACAGTTCGAATATTTTATGAAATACTTATTAACTTTCACTAAAAGTGATAATATCAGCCCAACTCGCTCATTTAATATTTTTACCTCTTACCAACGGTTATAAAATAGTTCAATTGCTTTAGTCGAGCATATTTTATTTAATTTTTTATCAATGGTATATTTTGTTAAATTATCACTTCAACCTTAATTCTCAAATCAAAGACTAAGGACCCCTTGCTCCCGATTCACTCATCAAAATTTACTCGCATACAATATTTACACTAAACATGTTTAAATAATGATTGTGTATTTATACTTTTGACGCGAACCATGATTAAGTAATATTTGTATTGTTTTTTTTTATAATATAATAGTGCCTTGAAATTACTTTGTTTGATTTTCTCTCCTCTTTTTCTTTTATTTCTCTCTTCTATTTATTTATATTATTTGGATCCTTCACACCAACCAATAGCCAATTAGCCATTGACTCTTCAAAAATCCCAATTTTTTTTTTGTGTCTATAAAATAAGTGCACAACCCATCCAATTCTTTAAAACAAAACATCAAGAAAAACTAAGTGATTTTAACACTTCTCATGGCTGGCCTTCAATACAATTTCTTCCCAACAGATCTCCTTTATCCTCTCCAAAAAACAAACAAAAACATCAACACTTCCCAACAAAACTCTCTTATAATCAAAACCAAAAAGAATAGTGATAATGAAATTTTAGATGATTCGAAATCATATAATAAATCCATCAGTAGCAACAACAACAACAATAACGTCCTTAAAGCCAATTCTTCTTTAGCCTTGGCTACCATTACAAAGCACGAGAAAAATCAAGATTACGATCAAAATCAAGACTTCTGATTTCAATAAGAAGATCTTGATCATATAGTAAATTTGAGATAAGTACATATTATTGTGATCTACGTGAAATATTCTAAGGATCAATAACGACAACAATAAGGCTCTCAAAGTCATCTCAAAAGAAGAAGAATAAAGATTAAGATTGAGTATATTATTATGATTTGATATATCATTTTTTTATAGTCGAGAAATCTCTAAGAATCAGGCGTGCATGTATCTCTTTGTTTCTTGTGATGAATATATGTGTATTTGGAGACCTTTTGGTGTTGTAAAAGGCTTCTCTAAAGTCATCAAATGTTATTGATGTATCATATTAATAATAGTTTGTATCATATTAGTTATGAATATTTTCCAATATTCACATTTTAAGGCTAAAATAGAGGTAAAACTTATAGTATATAATATATCACCCTTTATGAATGAATAAATAAAAAAGGTGATAAAAATATCATTATGAATCTTCTTCCTTCCATTAAGTCAATTCAATTATGCTCATAATCAATTCTAACTTTCTTGTTCATCAGGAAATGCATCAAAATGTTCCATCCAATTATTAAAATATTAATAATTAATTAAATATAAACGGAAATAAGAAATGAATATTCTAGAATGTGTCCAGAATATTCAAGATTGGTAAATAAAGTTTAGTTTATTGGTCTTTTGACTTCATGAAAAGAAAGTTTAGTTTAATACTTGCAAATTAAAATTTGTTTATAAATAAAGTGTAGTATCAGTGTTTGGAAGCAATATATTCTTTCAGTGACACTATTTATTTATTTATTTGTTTATTAACATCCTTTGATAGCTCATGAGTTTTACAAATTTCTGTTTTTTTTTGTCAAAGATATAATTAAGCTATATCACATAAAATGAAATACAACAAATATAAATATCTTTGTCATTTTTATAAAGTAGAAGTAGATTTGATTTTATTTTATTTTATATTTTTTATACAAAACTCACAGTGTTAAGAGCTAATTACATCATATACCTACTCTGTTTCAAATCACAAAAATTTCTTAAAATTTAAGAATTTTGGATACATCATTCAATGTCCCGATACATCTCATTCTGATTTCAGATATATTACTCAACATCTAATACATCGTGTTCCAATACATTACTTGTGTTGATACAACACACCTGTCACAATACATCACTTAGTGTCCCGATACATTACCTTTGTTGATACAAGAAACACGTATTCTGATTCCAAGAATATAAAAAAGTAGAAATTTTTATAATTTTTCAAATATGATAAAAATAAGTTGTGTATTTAAATTTAAAAAAATTAGGGAGGAAGAGGGGGCCAGCCTAAAGAGATTATTACTAGTAGTTAATTGACTTTCTAGATTTACAACTTATAAAAAGTTGTGGTCCTCAAAGGACTTTAACCAAACAATGCACGTGAATGAAAAGTGGTCTATATTTTCATTCTAGAAGATTGGTTTTTTATCAGAAACTTAGCCTAATGTTGATCAATTGATAATTTCGATAGGAGGTTTTATATTGGGAATCAAAACTATTAAAGCGATATTTCCCTTTAACTTCTATTTATTAACTATTAAATTTATGAATAAGTTGCAGAATTAACAATCTATTAGAAAATTGAATTAGCAATTTTTATCTAAATTATTAGGTGGATAAGATCGATCGAGTGGTCTTAGTTTGAAGATAAATAGGGTACGGACCATGATATTCGAAGAATGAACTTTACTAATTGGTTGCCAACATAAAAATTGAGTTACATTTTAGCAAGTATCCACCTAACTAAGTAGGTAGAGTATGGCCAAAAAAATACTAGCCAAAAAAATAACTTTCATATAATGATAAAAGAAAATAATTTTATTCTATTCGATCACTTAAAACATAATTACATAAGATAGTCTATAATAAGTGGAACTTGCAACTTAAAAATAATACAAACATCATCCTACATCAGATTAATTAAGTAAACTCATAACATAAAAATTATTTTCACCGTCAATGCATATGATTTTAAGGGCATTTTGGGCCTCCTCTCTTGGTCTTCCAATTATTGTAACAAGGGCAAAATTGTTTGTTCCCATAAGTCCCAGCAGGAACACAAAGACACTTTGCACAACATTTTTGGCAAAAGAACATACATGGCTTCCTGTATTGTGTATTTGAGCATCTATATGTGCACTTTGGTAAACAATCTGCAAAAAATAAATAATAAAAAATTTAAGTTCATATAGTATATTATAAATTCAACGGCGAAGATAGAAATTTCGCTAAGAATATTCAACTGACCACCCTTCGACTACTGTAACTCTATCCTATGAGTTCAGTAGCCAAGAGATTATAATTTGAATCATACATAATAATAAATATAAGGATGTTTAAAGGGGAGTTCAAGAATTGATGTACATACATTATAAATTACATTATATCTTTTTACGAAAGATATTTAACTGATCACCCTTGCTAGAATACAATTCATTTTTAATTACCTTGAGGATGGAGACTACCAGGAGTAGTACCATTCTGCAGAAAAATAAAAACAATTTTATAAGTAAGAATTGGCAAATTTCATAACCAAAAAAAAAAAAGGACAAAAAAAGTGATAATTCAAACAAGACTTACCATTGGTAAAGTGTTAGGAGGTTGTGGCTGAGGTGCTGGAGACTCTATTATTATTGCTGCCTGACATAAAAAAAAATTAAAAAAAATTGTTGTAAGAAACAATTAAAAGAAAGGTCTCTATTAGTTCAACTAAACTTATTATTTCGAAATATATAAATTACTTTATAATGTACAAAATTCACTGACTCTAAATTTGAGTTCGATTGTAATTATGAAGAGTGTGTGTGGTGATAGCTTACATGGGTTCCAACAAGAAGAAGCATTATTAGAAGAGGGAGTAATAGCACTAGGCTAAGTTTCTTCTCCATTTTGTTGTTTTCTTGATAAATTATATTGAACAAAAGAGAGAAATGATGTTTGATCGTTTATGTTGGTTGGGAATATTGGATAGATGAGGTATTTATAGGCAGTTGGAAACTCAAAAAGTGAGTAGAATTCTATGGGTATTTCTCAATGTTCTTTGATAGCAACATGATTATATATAATATATACCGCTATGGGTTGTGGTGGGACGATAAAAACTTTTTCATTTTTAACAAAAATTTCAATTTCAATTTTGGATATGAGTATTCTTTGATAGGAAACAATAAAATGTCCTAGTAGGCTTCTATCACATGAATTAAGGAATCCTAATTAATCAGATCGATCAATGAGTTTCGTATATCATATTGTTTTGTTAGTTTATTATTGTGTTGAATAAAGCAAATCGAGATTAATTAGTTCAGTGGATTATATATACCAAATATATTTTAAAAATAGTTTTGTGAGTTTATTGTATTGGATCAAATTCAGCACTATTTATGTATTTATTGTACGAGTAGAGTTTTACGATAAAAACTTAGTAATTAATAACCTAGTGAAAATGATATAAAAAGTTGAACTATCTTGATAATGTAAAAAATATTTAGTGTATATACAAGAAAACAAAGCAAAAGAAATTGGTGGTCAATTTACATAGGGAAAACAGCCAAGAATCCATGTGAAAATCCAGAATATGAAAATGAAAGTAGAAGAAACTTCACATGTGTTGATCACTAGCTCACATGTTCCCAATAAGATTTTAGAGGTCTGCAATGTTTTTGAAGACCTAACAGATAAAAACTTACATAAACCATATAACATTCAAAAGAAAACAAAGCTCTTATCTTCAAAATAACTACTTTTATTATTTAAAAAAATTGTCTTCATAAACAAGTGGTAGCTAGGAAGATCATTCAATCTAATAATTTATTCAAACTTCTTGTGAACCATTGTTTCTTTTTCTTTTCTTATAAACAATAGAATTCAGATGCGCGCATCTCAATTAGTTCATTGAATACTTAATATGGGGTTCATAAGACACTTCGACTATGTACTGAAAAACTTTGTCCACTGAGTCTTGGATAGATGAGAGAAAACTACCAAATATTTTTTATTTGGCTCTATCGATATTTAAAACCAAGTACACTATGCTAAACTTCTCGTGAACCATACTTATATAATTTATCAGTTTGCCGGAAAATTCTAGTAGTTTGTTATCTTCTGTTATTAGCTTTTGTATTTTCTTGGAAGTAAGTGAAAACTTGGAGTGTGTGTGAACCATAAAGTGTTTTTGGTATTTAGCAGGTTATGGTATGTTGGTTCACTTTAGTAGCCTCGTGACTTGCGTTTTTAACCATTTTTGCTTGTTGTCAATCAATAGGGATCAAAATTATGATATATATTGTAATAGGACCAAGATTGAAAGATTTCATGTTCTAGCATAATCATTTAATACAACAATAACACATATAGTATAATCCCACGAGCAGGATTTGGAGAGGGTAGTGTATACACAAACCATACCCCTACCGTTAAAGGTAGAGAGGTGGTTTCTGATAGACCTTCTCTTCTGATGGCTGCAATAGAGGCACCTAATAATTACTAATATGATAAAAAAATTGCATTGTCAACAGAATCAAATTACTTAATTCAAATGGCTCAAGCAGTGACAATTTTTTTTTGCAGTAACGAAAATATGAAACACTAGTTTACATAAGTTCTTCTTGATCAAAGCAGCTTAGACAAAACACTCAAAATTAAGGTTGTTGTGCTGCAGCTCCTGCTGGTTGAGGCTTCTGCTGATAAGCAGCTTGCTCACCGGTAGGAGGTGGGGGAGGTGGTCTGGCAGCTTGATAAGGCGGAGGATACTGCTGATAATGTGGAGGCGGTGGTGGTGGCATATACCCATAGGGTGGTGGTGGATAGTAAGGTGGGTAAAATTGACCTTGAGGTGGAGGCACTGGTGGATATGCATAGTGTTGTCCTTGTGGGTGTTTCTCAGAACCAATCTTGTTTTCAGGCCCTGACCCTGCAGCTGAACTAGAAGCCCCATCCTGAGATGAAACTATGGCACCCATCCTCTGAGGATCCATTGACGGATAATATGCTCTTTCCTGCTGAAGCATTGGCGGAATGTTAAAGTATGGCATCGGTTGTGGGGGTTGTTCCTGAGTGCCTGGGGGTGGAGGAAGCTGGTTCTGTTGTTGTGATATGACAGCTCTGGGCAACAATCCACTGTGAGTCACTGCAGCCTGCTGCCTTGCTTCATCAGACAGTTCAGTGTCTGGTTTAGGAGCTTGTGGTCTCCCCCAGAGCAGCTTCAGTCTCAAGCCCTTTATCACTAGCTTGTTCGCTAGTTCCTCAGCCGCCTTCACTGCACCTTCTCTTGTAGTGTAGGTTACAAAAGCACAACCACGCTGCAACACCATTTTAATGGACTCGATTTCTCCATGTGCGTAAAACTGGTCCCTTAGGTCCTGCTCACTGATTCTTGCATCAACACCACCCACATAGAGGGTTCTAATGCTCTCGTCATCAGGGGGCTCCAATGAAGGCATTTCACCTGCCTTATTAAGTAGCTTCATCGCCACAGGATCATTAACTCTGCAAGCATTGCAGGTAACACAATGACAACACTTCTTGAGCCAAAAATATGAACAAGATAGTAATATAGTTTTTTTAAGTTAATGAAGATCATTAGGATAATTAACATTCAGGAAAGAGGACATGCAACAAGATGTCACTAATCTAGCCACAGTGAGGGTAGACATTTCAAACTATAAGCGGTACAGTATTCGCTTCTTGGAGTATGAGAAAAATGATTGCTCCAGCATTGTCTAATAAACTTATAATCCAGAAAACAGAACCATGCAGTTACGATGACATCACTAGTCCCACCTTATCACCTGTACTTGACCTAAATCACCTAGACCTGTTAAGGGATGCCAGACATCCATGTCTCTAGAGGTGATTGATTTTCCAAAGGTTTCATATTTAGGAAACAAGGAAATTAAAAGATCACTAACACTGATGAAAGGATATGACTATTAGGCAATGTCTGTGATCTTTGACTATCAAATATCTTCTCAGAGAAACAATGTGAATAGGCGTTTACATGCAGAGACAGTTATTGTGATCACGTTGAAGAACTTAGGAAACAAGGAAATTAAAAGATCATTAACACTGATGCAAGGATTTGGCTAGTAGGCAAGCAAATTAAGGTTAAATCATAAATGTCTGTGATCTTTGATTATCAAATATCTTCTCAGAAAAAAAAGGTGAATGGTCATTTACATGCAGAGATAGCAATTGTGATCATGTGGCTCAGCCTTGAGTCTATATTGAGGTGCAGACACAAGTTCAGCTACGCATTATCAGAGTCCAGGCAACATAGTCCCTAACCACATGTGTGATCAAGCAACTTTTTTGATGTCCACATGTTTTAAAGTAGGCAAAATTTGAGCAAGAAAAAACACAGGATCACTATTGAGTCAGCTGATGTTGCCTGTTGCTGAGCTACGTTCCATCTTCTCCTGGTGATCCAGGGACCAGGGAATTTGACTGGATGACAGATTCTTATCCTGCACCTCCCGACCAAGCCAAGCATCAAACCTCTTTCTAACTATCCTGTATGTTGGCTCTTTTGTTCCACGTTGAAATAGAACCTTAATTGTTACTACTACTTATTATTGGTCACTTATAATTAGATTTTAGATTAATGAATTATTAGATTGTATTGGACAAGATTTACGAAAAAAAATATTTTTGCAATTTCAAAAATTATTTATACAACATAAATTATCAAACTAAAGTATGAGCAAGCAATAAGAAATATGCTATATTTTTTTTTGAAATAACAATAAGAAATATGCTATAAACAGCCTGGAGATATTGAAAGTTTGACATCAGGAGATTAAATGTCAATATGATCATATGAGATTTAAGAAAACAAAAACCATTCAAATTAACAGGATAAAGATTCAGTTGCACATACCCATAGTAACGGTCCTTAATGTTTTGCTGTGACAACTCCCCAGTCTCTGGCATTTCGTGCCTATAAGGGCACTCCAAACCTCTTGTGCATTGACCACGTATATAGAAACTGCAAACATGTGCCCGATTTCTCTTGTAGTATGGAGTTGTTCTTTGGAGCTTCAAAATAGTGTCATTTGCACGGACTTTTCCATATGAAGATTCATAATCAATCCCTGCTCTTGCCTGTTCAGAAAGAAGACATAAGTCAACAGGAGAATATAGAAAAGCAAAGTGATTATCATAGAACAGTTTTGTCTGAAGCTAATCTTTTATGTTTATTATCTATAAAGGTTCTACATATATATTTTATATATATATATGTCCTTCTCATTCCTTATGTACTCCTCCCTCTGAGGTGAGGAAGGAGGGAAACCCAATAATTATACAGCCCAATCAATTTTGGGCTAAAAGAAAGTTTCGGCACAAAGATTTAGTAACTTTTCGTATAAGCTAATCCACATTTGCACTCTGAAAGTTGCAAGTAAAAATTGTTCATGGTAACAAGCACATACCCTCAGTAATAGATGAGTATTATTCTAAATTTGTGTGGGGTGGACGTGGGGGTGGGGGATGACCTTTTTATGCATGTAACTGTGAATATGCAGGTGGAGCACAAAGGCATGTTATAATAAGTATTAATAAGCTTCAAGTTGAAACTTCACATACCCTGAGGTCATGCTCCTCTGCGAAATATTCTCTATTAACGTCACTCTTGGGAATTGCATCATTAGAATTGATACTGAGAGCAGTGTCTCGGACCTGAACTGGCAAACCATACTCAAGATCCAAAAGACAAACTTGACAAACATTCTTCAACTTGCTGCAGGTCTGACAGATCTCAGATTTTTTGTATCTTGCATCCCGACCAGGTCTCCATCTGAACACTGTGAAGGGTCGTGTGCATATCTTGCACTCCTTGTCATAATCTGCTTTCGTCTGAAAGGAACAATGACAAGATCAAAAGGTTCAATACTTGAGCCTGGAAAAGTAAATGTAACTTGACCACGTCATAAAACTCAGATCAATCTCTATGCCTTGTACAAAGAAAACTGACATTTTGACAATAGGAATGGCCAGTAGAAGCAATCAAGTAGGAAACAGCTATGTATTAAGGGGAGCTGTCATCAGTTAACAACTTGTAAAATGAATGTAGAATCTATTTTGATAAGAACGTGATGCAAGCAAGTGTATAACCTAACCAATAATCAGCAAACAAGGACTAGAAAGAGAGTAATAAGCCTAATAGGCTAACAGCCTTTTCCTTTATTGAGAAAGGACAACTTATTCTTTCCCTATGACTCAAAGAAAATACTTGACTTGTTATCTTCATTAAATATGAGCAGCCAGATCAATCACACGTTATAATTACTTCAGTAAGAAGCTGAGGGCGTGAGGCGTATCAGATATAAAAGAATGGCGCTCTAACCTTTGATGTTTGATTCCTTAGAAAAACACAACTACACCTTTTAGTTCCTAACTGAATAAAGTGACCCTGTTTATTATAGTTTTTACCAAGTAATGCAAATCCTGATTGCTGAGAAACAGATGATTTATCTACTTTCCTGATTCCTGATATGCCAACCCCACTATACAGAAACAAGCTTTTGGATATTATCAATGTAAGAGTGCTATATACAGGGGCCGTCATGCCAATGTACAACATAGACTCAACGAATTCAATTTTTAAACGGCTCAGCAAATATTAAGTTCTAAACCCATAATTGCAGAAGTGCTATAGTTCAGTGATGAGGCATAAAGATTGAACCCATTTGGTTTAAATCCTGGAACGCTCTGACTATATTCACCTAAAGTTAAGACAAATGACTTCCTCAAGTTGGTACGTATGATGTATGGTGGGTGCACGTAACAAGTTAGAATCTGAGTTGTGGACAAGTCTAGTCTTTACGTGGAGAAGGGTAAAAAAGCATACCACTATCCACCTACTGTCGAAGTATAATTTCTCTGTGGTAATAAGAATAACTTCATCAACTTCTTTTTCAAACATTAGAATATGTTAACCAAAGTGAGGCTTTTTCTCTTTAATCTTTTAACCACCTTGCTAAAGGTGGTTATTGAGAACATAGCAAAGACCAAAAGGCCTCAAATTATGTCCAATTTCATGCTTGCATTCTCTCTGCTAGCATGCTGTTTCGTTTAATTTGTTGGTATAAATACCGTCAACACATTCCTATGCATAGGAGGGGAGATTCAAATAAGAAAAAGGTGTGATCTTTTTAAACCAAAATTAACTAATTTGAATGGAAAAGGCTCAATCAATTAGGAGAAAATTAGGCACAAAATCAGTTCCTAAATTCCATAAACACACAACCCCTCAATTCTAGTTCAAAAACACCATAAACATAACAAACAAACCCTAATTCTATTCACAAATGAAAACAAAAATGAACACCAAATCATGAAATTATTCACAAAATAATAGAAAAATCAAAGAAGAGAAGTTCAAAATATTACCATTCGCACATAAGGACTATCCCCGAGACAAGACTCACATATAATCGGAAAATCAGATCGCTCCCATCCATCTGCTTCTGCATCTCTAAGCAACCTATGCGCCATTAATTACTATATTCCTGTTTCACAAAAAACAGAAACTTATCAACTGAAGCTTTTTCTTCACACCCACTGCATCAAAATTTTCCAATTTATCAAAATATAAGGTACCTAATTAGGTTGATTTTATCAAAACGAAGCACAAACTGTACCTCAGTGAAATACAGCGATGGAGCTTACGGCGGCGGAAGAAATAGAGCGGCGACGCTTACGGCGGTGGAGGAGATACGGCGGCGGAGCAAAGGGAGGAGAGGAGAAATAAAAAAAACCACTAATATTAATGTGAAGAAGAGGAAAAAATCGAAATTTTAGTAAGTTTAGTATTATTAGTACGTTTAGTCCTTCTAATATCAATATATTATAATTTTGATCCTTATATTTCTGGTTAGGGATATTTTACTTTTAGGGTGTGTTTGGTACGAAGTAAAATGTTTTCCGAGAAAAATAAGTAGATTTCTAACTTACTTTTTCATGTTTGGTTATTGCTTAAAAAAAATTCTGGAAAATACTTTTTAATGTTTAGTTGGTGAATGAAAAATATTTTTCAAAAAATATCTTTTATTTTTGGCTTGAGACTAAAAAATACTCTTTAGAAAAATAATTTCTGATCCGAATATCAACCTTGATAATTAATCTAGGATCCGACCCCGACCCAAATTAGGACAAGACCCCGATGACCGTTTCAAAATCCGACCCTGAGATTTGACCCAGGACCTGACCCAAGAAAAAAATTTCAAAAATAATTTTAAAAAAAAAAAATTGATGGTGTTGCGGCGGGGGTGGGAGTAGTGGGCGGGGTGGCATAAAAATGATTTTTTGTAAAATTTGAAATATTTTTCAAAAACAATTTTTTTTAAAAAAATATTGATGGGGATGGCCTGGTGGGGGGTAGGGGGTAGGGGTGGCGTAAAAAATAAAAAAAAATTGACAGGAATGGCTTGGGCTGGGTGGCGAGGGAGAGGGTAGGGGTAGGGGTGGTGTAAGAATGAATTTTTTTTTAAATTTGGAATATTCTCCAAAAATAATTTTTTTTTAAAAACTGACAGGGATGGCTTGGGGGGGTGGCGTAAAAAATGAAAGAATTTTAAATTTGAAAATTTCCCAAAAAGAATTTTTTTTTTTTAAATATTAATTTTGACGATGTGGCCTTGTGGGGGAGGGGGGTGTGGCGTAAAAAAACTTAAATTTGAAATATTTTTCAAAAGCAATTTTTTGGGGGGTAGGGAGTAGGGGTGGTTGGGTGAGGTAAAAAAAATCTTAAAATTTGAAACATTTTTGAAAAATAATTTTTTATTTTTTTTGTTTGAGGGGGTGGGGGGGGTTGATTTGGTGGTAAGGATAAAAATATATTTGAAATTTAAAAAATAAGAAAATTTTAAAAATTAAATTATTTTTTTTTCGAATGGGGAGGCTCAAGTACGGAGTATGGGTAGGGTAAGAAAATGTATTGAAGGATGAAGTAGAGTTTTGGAAAATGTTTTCCTTAATTTTGGAAGATAAATCATTTTCCTTAAATTTGAGAAAAATGAATTGATTTGGAAAATATTTAAACCAATCAAACATGGAAAAATTGAAAAATATTTTCCAAAAAATGTTAACCCCCCTACCAAACACACCCTTAATACAAATTAATTTGTATACTTTTCTTTTTTTTGTAACTAACGGTTTCATTAATCACCAATGTAAAGCGGTTACAATCTCCATAGCTGACTACACACAGCTAGCTATCCAATACATCAAAGAGCTCCTACTCAGTCACAACTAAATCTGAAAGTAGACATGAGAGCACTAATCTTGGGTGGGGCTCGAACACTACAAACAAAAGTTATCTCTTTATCAATGGCATTTGACTCTCTACTCTTTTTCTCAAAGATTCACATATTTCTCTAATCCACAAACAGTGTACGAACTTTGTGTAAACCATTTTGAAAACTTGAGTTGCTTGTGTCTTTCCCTTCACACACCTTAGCACTTCAGTAAGATGTTGGTCACATGGCAGGGATTGAATTGGCTTGGCTTGGATCCACCGTTACACTATTCTCCAGATTTCTACCCCATATGTAACGATTCGGAAAATGATAGAGTGAAACTAGAGCCTCACATGTGAGTTTGGAGTCGAGAACTTAATGAAATGATTATATTTGAATTTGACCCAAAAGTTCTTAAAAATGTGCTTCGGAAGTTACCGGAAACTTGTTTAGCTGTATATAAAAAGATCT
>JAJOOH010010549.1:0-13900 GCA_029582605.1 Solanum gracilifrons | reverse complement strand
TCTTTCTTCTTCTCTCCTTCAACTATTTTTCCAGTATATTCAATTCTGTGTGGGAAATTAACATATATTAATCTCATCATCCTTTGTGATAGAAGAGATCGAAGGTTAAATTTATTGGTGAAAACACGAGGCTAAAGCCTCCAACAGATAGTGAGAAGGATTAATGTAACTAAATCAATGGTCAAACCATTTGTCACCCTTAATGGTGGTTAACGGACAAAGACAATAATAGTCATTTAGTGGCTGAAACGTTATTCTTCCAACGTCTATGGAATTAATGAGAATGAAGACGCCAAACAATCAAGATATGATGAAGGCCTTTAATTATATTCAAGGCTATTATGAGGAGAATAAATTGATTAATGAGGTATTCAATCATATTAAAAGCCATTAACAAGATATCAAGAATGAATCTAGACAATGATATGAATATTTTCTTTTGAGATACTAGAATCATTTTTCCAACATATTATGCATTAAACTGAAAAAAACTTCTTGACTACATAGGATTATGAATTTTGTGCATCTTACTTTTCATGGCATAATCCAAAGCAAGAACTCAACTACCTTCGGCGACGTAGTCACACCTTCGCCAACGTAGTCAAAACCTAGTCACAACTTAGCTTATGAGAACTGTCTTTTTCAATTTTTCCATTTTTGCTTTGTATTTTGCAATGTTATTTGGTTAAGCGTGCCATCTGTCTACTTAAAGCTTAACTTCTTTTGTGCTAACAGGCAGGGGCTAATGTCAATGTTAAGGCTGGTGGAGGAACGTGGTGTGGTAAAATAACTCCTTTGCTCGTAAAGGTAATGCAGAAAGTGTTAAATGCTTACTACAAGCTGGAGCTGATCCTAATTTCACTGATCAGGTAATTGAAAAGAAAATCTAACAAAAAAAATCTAATTTCTTTGTTGTTTGAATATATTTTGGAAGAAATTTCCAAGGAATTTTTCTTCTTTCAATTGTTGGAAAGATGATTCCAAATAAGTCATTGTTAATTTCCGAGTGAAGTCGTGGAAAAAAGTCAATTAGCAATTTCTGAGGACTGTTAATTGATATCGAAAAATAACTTTTGCTATCTCTACAGGATGGTTACAAGCCAATACATCTTGCAGTTAATTAGAAGTGACAGTCGGGAGTCAGTTGAAGCTTTATTGGCCGTCACATTAGAGACTCCGGGTGTTCGCGAATGGACTGTGGATGGAGTCATTGAGTTTATGAAATCTGAAAAATTGAGAAAACAGGTACTTAATTTGTCTTTCTGTAAGATGATCGCTGCTGGGTTTGGTCTTCTGTTTGAACTCAGAGTTGCTTTTTATTTATTGGTACTGGCTAAGTCGGTGACTATTTCCTTTCCTTCTCTCCTGCAAATTTCTGCTTCGTTTTCATTGTCTAAACTGTGATAATAGCAGGGAATAACAGAAGCTGGGAGGCAAGCAAACAATCTCCCTAAGAAAGATTTACCGGAGGTCTGTTATTAGTGGTCGCTGTTTTCGATTTTATGTGTGAATTTTGGATCATTTAAATTTACTTGGATTTTACCCATATTTATGTGGATGGATTGGATTGCCACCTCTTAGTAAATGGTAGTTCTGGCACAAAAGTAAACCATTTCTGAAAATGTAACAAAGTGAGTATATTTTTTCCTTGTGTATATATTATCTTTTGTTCTTGTATTTTTTCTGGTTAAGCACTCTTGAAGACAGATTGGAAATCTCTCATTGTGAATATGATAATACATTTGTGAAACATGTAGACAACAAATTGATTTTGCATGTGCAAGTATATGTAGCAAATAACATAATAATCACTTCATCTGGGGGCATGAAATTAATGTCTTCAAGAAGTCCAATAAACAATGTTGTGCGGGAACAGTTCAATGTTTGCTTACGGTTCAATGACTAGGGCTTCAAAATGCTTTAACTTCTTTTATAGTCGTGAAAGCGATGTGGTTCCAGACTCCCGTTTCAGCTACTTCAAATTGCACTGAAGATCAATATCTTTTTATACTCTGTGATTTAGTTGTATGTTGTTGGAGAAACCTGTTTACGGAATAGTGCTAAATATCTTGAATTGGCATGATTGATTCGTTTATAGGTGAGTCCTGAAGCAAAGAAGAAAGCTGCAGATGCAAAGGCTAAGGGAGACGAGGCATTTGAGAGGAAGGATTTTGCTGCGGCTAGAGATGCCTATACCAGCGTACCTATTGGGCTTATTGAATTCTTCCTGTATTCCCAACACTAATCCTTCCCCAGTAAAATACCTGCAAAAGGGAAAAAGAAAGAAGATAATGATGAGATGAAGTAGGCATCCTCTTCACGGTGCAAGTAATTAATAATGTGTATGCATTACTTACTGAGCTCACTTGTGTTTGCTGATACTCTGCAGGCAATCAGTGCTGATCCAGCTGATGGCACTCTGTTTTCCAATAGAAGTAATTGTTGGATCAGCCTGGGTCAAGGTGAATCTGCCTTAACTGATGCCAAGGCCTGCAAAAAACTTGGACAAGATTTGGCAAAGGCTTATTATCGGGAAGGTGCAGCTCTACATCTATTGCAGGCATGCCTCCCTTCCTCTACTGGAATCAAATTTTGCCAACTTATATACCTATATGTTCTGATATTCTAATATTTCCTTCTCAGAGGTTTGAAGAGGCAGCCAATGCTTTCTATAGGGGCATCCAGATCGACCCTAATGATGAGCTCATAACTGCTTTACAGTATGCTTGTTGAGACTTGAAGTTGTTTTGTTTAGCAACTGCAGATGATATATTTCTCTAGCATCGAAGAACCTTACTCTAATGCAGTAGTTTCTATATGATTACAGGGATACTGTTGCTGAGAGGGATGCTGAGGCTGCTAAACAATTTCATGACATGGAACTAGAAAGCACATAATGACAGAACCAAGTAGCCACTTCTTTTGCCCTTTTCTTTGGTAGTTGTAAAAATGGATCATTTTGATGTTTTGCTCTCTAGTGATTTGTTCTGCTGCAATTTATAGACTCACTATTTTTGTTAATCTCAAACTTTTCCCTTTTGCATAATTTTTCAAAATTTATTTTCATTCCTGTTTATTTTTTCTAAGTGGAGGACCCTGCTTGGGGTCATATTATTAAGTACAGAACTTCTAAATAATATCTGTAAAATATTTAAGATGCAACTGACCAAACTAAATGTAGTATTGTAGTTGATAAAATTATGTCATTTTGATATCAAAAATCAAAATTATGTACACTCTAAACAGAAAGGTAAAGATGAGCAAAATAATATAGCACAACTATTCGTAACTATTCAATACAAAAGATTGTTATTGCAACAAGTGAAAACATTTATGCAGGTAAAAATACAGCCACAGGAGCTATAACGACAGTTAAAATAGTCTTGGAATACAGCAACGTAATGTCAGGGGGATTATATTTCACTTGGACACTAACACTTTTCAGAACCTCGACACAAACGGAGCAGGATTTGATCAAGGTTACCTTAATGTCAAGTAACAGATTGTTGATTGTTGTGACAATGTGAATATTCCTCTGCTATCTGCAGTCAAAACAAAATACTGGCAACCTGTACAGTATGACATCTGATTGTGCAAAACTAAAGATCACTGGCAGATTTGCACTCAGCAGAGAGTATGATACATGCTTGAACGTAGAAACAACAGCTAGTGTAACTGCGAAAAGTTTAGATGTACAGAGTGATGACTTGATAATTCGATAAATACAAAACTCACCTATTTATCGATGTCAAATACAAATTTAATACTTGTCAAACGTGAGACAATATCTAACTTAAGACTTCAATGATCCTTAGAAAAAGATCCATTCTTCATGAAAATAGGAGGCAGAACCAATGATGATTTCCTTTTTTATTCATCCCTGCAAACTACAACTTACTTCAAAAGATATGTTAAAGCAGATAATCATGGAAACTGGAATAATCTGCAACTTGCAATTCGTCGAACAAGTTGCTGGGAAAATGGTCAGAAGGCACCGGCAACCAAATAGCTACTGAAGAGTCATGATACTGATAGAGAGTCCTGGAAAAGGGGTCTGGTATCACCAGAACAGTACCAAAAGAGATTAAAAAAAATCAGTACAGTATCATCAATACGATCACCGAAAATAAGCAAAGTGTGAATGGAACAGTCACCGGAATTAGGAAGGTTGCTGCCGGAATGGTCATGTAAGATAATAAAAAGAAAAAAAAGCTTCAATCGGACAAGTGACATTACACCTTGCCAGTAAATCATAAGTTAGAGCCTTTATGTCAGAGTAGAGACCTAACTGAGTATATCAAACCCTATTTTCTTTTTTTGGCTTCCCACCCGGTGTCCGGAGCCCGCATTAGAGCCCGACTAAATCCAGATCGGCACTGCAAGGCTCATTCGAGGGTGGCGCTTCAAACAGTATTTCCTCCCGAAACCTCTGGTAGTATTGATTTGATAAAGCCACACGGATATAAAGGCTCTACATCTTAGTATATCACTTTGAGTATATCATAGTTCTTCCTCTTAGTCTTGTTTCTCAATTTGATAGAACTAAGCAGATACTTGATCATGTCAACCAACGTAGTATACGTGATCTAAATATTCTTTCTGAGGAATTATACATCAATTAAACATGACATTAAGGTACAGATCAAAACCGTAACAGAAGATGATAACTTTTATAAAATGGCCCTCTTCCAAAATGATATTCTCAGAATATGGCATACAAGAAAAAAATATTTCTGCGGCTAGACATTGGTACTTGCTTTGACTCTTCCGAAGTACACTAGGATGTCTACCTATTATCGATCTTCCTTGATTTTTTATTTTTTTTTAAAAAGGATCCCATCCGGTTCAAATGTGTACTCAAACTAGACACATAGGTAAATACATAATTGAAACCCAACCCAGCTACTTTTGGTCTGACTGACATGCCATTAATCAACATGTATGATATGATGGCAAACTAAGCATATTTCTTGACACACCAAAGTTAAACCAGATGTAATTCAGGTAAAAAGATGAATATATATGCATTTGGTACTTCCCTTGACCATGGGACATGCATTTTGCAAGGTCATATTAGCATAAACAGCAAAAGGATTTGATTTCTTTCTTAACAGTAATAAGTCAGCTTCCCCAGAGTGTGATTAGCTTGAATACAAAGTTACAAACAAAGAAGTTTAACAACACTTGAGAATGCTACCATAACAAGAAATTTCCCTAGTGTGTTGTAGACGCCTTGGAAATTTCAGCAATAAGCTATCAGGTCTATAATTTTTTTGACAAGGATCTGTTAAGTATTGTGCTGTCTAAAAGGAAACAGTAGCATATTCAAAAAAAATCCAGTTGAAGTTGCTAACTCCCGTGACAACCAGATTTTATCTACGTGATCACACAGCCATGAGAAAGAGCAATCCACCTTACTCCTTTGAAGGTCATGCATGAGCCTTCGTAGCTGAATTCCAGCATTGGAATTGCTCTGATAGGTGTTAATAGTTACGGACGAACACTACTTATAATGCATTGCTGGCAAGGGGAACGAAGCAAGAGAAAGAGAACTAAGGGACAAAATATCAGAAACAGAGTAAAAGGCAAAACAATTCAGCCATTGTACAGCAAATCACACACCTAACTCTGCAAACACAATGCCAACTGGTACAACATTGAGCTACTAGATCAGATTGCGAACTAGCTATGCATAAATGAACAGTAAGATAGAAGTCTAAGAAATTCAGATGGATAACAATGGGAACATGAAGCAACAAGGAGCCGAGATAACAGCTTGAGAAGAGGGTAAAACTAGATATCACGCTTTTTTGCATTCACAATTGCTGATTTTATTCATCCAAACAACAGAACACTTGGAACAAAATAAATGAAGAAATGTGACTCTTTTTCTTTCGGATAGGCAACAAAAAATTGTACAAATTGACCTAAAGATTACTTAGTGAATACATAGATTCAGCAAAAACTAGCCAAATTTTTAATTGAGAACAATGGCAGTACTTTGATCGACCGTCATTTGTATCATAATCAAAACAAAGTAACAATCCCAATTCTTAGCCCCTATCCTACTTAAACTCGAAAACAGGGTTGAGGCAAAAAGAATCACCTTTAACGATCTTTAGGCAGACAGACACCTCCAAGCAACAAATCTGCTCTAAAATTAGCAATGTTCCTTCACACATTACACTTTCCAACCACTACTTCACCCAAACTCAGCACCAGAAATAAGCCAAATTATCAACAAAGGATCTCCAGTACCCGCATTTCGCCCAATGTAATCCAAGAACAATCAACAAAATCTGTTCTTTCAAAATTCCCATATAATTTGAAACTGCAACAAATCAAAATCCACTACCTATAACTAGGCCTGATTTGTTCCTCACTGACAACCGAAAGCAACCCACCTTCGGCAGCGTCATTCTCATCCAAAAACAAATCCTCAGTTCCCCTTAACGCCCCATGAATTCCCAAAACGAAAAACCCAATAATCAAAGCAACCAAAACATTGAGACCCACATGAGTAAGCGCCAAGGCAACAACAGTAACCAACCCTAACCCAACCAAAACAAGCCGATCATCCAATTGGGTTCCCGAAATTACAATCGCTTCTTCACGGAAATAGTACAACCAAGCTACAGAAATAGCCAAGAAGACAATCATAGAGATAGGGTGGTAAACAAGGCTGAGGAATAGAATAACAAGGATTACCATAGCGTAATTGACACGGAAATAATTAAGGTTCCTCCTCACCCGGGTAATCGCTTCAGAATAGTTATAAGGAAGAGAGATAATGGTGTAGTCAAAGAACACACGCCATGAACGGCGTGTAGCCGTGTCGGATCTAGTGACCGTCGATGGCCGCGGCGGCTGTGGTTGTGGTGGTCGTGGTAACGGTGGACGAGGTGGTTTTCTGGCGGAATGAGGGGTGGTTTGTGGTGATGCTGGTGGGGTAGAAGTTGGAAGGGTACCATAATTGGAAAGATTTGCAGAAATTTCCATGAATTAGTATTGGAGGGGAGCAGGATTCAGATGATGAATGTTAGATTCAGAATATTCTCCTTGTTCAGAATGTCTTCTCCCCTTTTATACCTCAAAAGAAATTGGAAGCTTCAACAATGGAGGTGGAAGACAGCTTGAGGATGAATTGTCCTCCTGCTTTATAAGCATGACAGCCATGACCATGACTACGGCCCACATGTACCAAGTGATGTTAATCATTAATTTGTCACTTGGATCAGGATGGTTTAGTCGATTTCAAAAAGAATGTTTTTTTAAATTTTATTTTTTTTCAAATTGTATATTTAAGATTGATATTTTGATATAAAGATTACATTATTCAAAAGTTATTTTTATTTCCTAAAAAACGTAATAGAATCACGACAAAGCAAATCATATCCAAAATACATAGTAATAACAATAAGATTTATTTCATTAATCGTGAAGGGTATACAAAGTACATGTAGAGCTTCCATATACTAGTAGTATTAAAAGCTTAGCTCGGTCTCTTTTATTAACTTGAGATAGTACATAGGACGAAATCAATCTCGATCGTGGTTTATTATTTTATTGATGATATATGACACTTTTTTAAGCTTAGCAGTTGACAAATTCATAGTTAACATTAAGGTTGCCCCTCTGGTAGCCCAATCCATTAGTGTCCAATCGGTTAAACACGTTTACATCCAAATCAAGCCCTCCATTGCTGCATTGATCTACTATTCTCACTGTTTCTTGTGTTCCTGTTCCTGTGTTTGTCACCTGTATAGTAGCGGACGGAGAATTAGGAATTTCATTTAAAATATTAAAGTAGTAAATATAAAAAATAATTTTAATCATATATAAACAATGTAATGATCATGTGCCCGTACTAGCTCACCCAATACACATGCACATGATTAATTTTCCCTTTAGCTTCACTATACATGGGTAACTTCATTGGACACGTTAAAATTAAAGTATCTAATAAGCATCAATTGTTGAAAAACACTTTTATAGAGTATGATAGTGTAAAATTGAGCGTACCCTCAAGCATCTACCACATGAAGCTTGGCCCCTAGGTCCAGCTGGACCACAAAAAGCGGTCCAGCCATACCTCTGGCGCCACGCTAGAGGCTTGTCGGCATCCCAAGTAGCGCAGTAAGCGCTAGCAGTTCTCAAATCCCAGTTTATGTTCTGCGGATTGTACAAATGATATGTTGCCCTAACGTTGGTAGCGCTCTGTGCCGCGGCCATCGCCATCATCATGCTGATGACAAAAAATGCTACACACAACTTGTTAACTCTCTCCATAATATTGTAATTTTAATTTCTTGTGAGGTTTATGTGAAATGGTGAAGGATAAATAGGTGTTATTTATAGGGACGGTAGCTAGTTAGTTAGTGTGGAAAATAATGGACATACAGTATATATACTTGAGTTGGAAAAGTCATTGCTATTAATTTCATGTAGGAGTTGTGAAAGACTGGAACTCTCCATGACTCATCTTCTTTAAGTGAAAGTGAAACTTTGGAAAAATAAAAGGCTTTACTATATATCAATTTGACCAATTCAAAAACGTTCGAATTGAATTATACTGACTAGACATAGACATGTGGAAAACAAAATGAAATTCAAGAAATTAAATCCATAAATTGCGCAAATACTACTTTTCAATATATTCATGCATAATATAGAAGAAAGTAGAAAAATTTAACTAAATGACGTTAATCTTTACCAGAAAATAAAAAAAATCGATTTGTCTACTATCTATTCTAGTACCTACCATTTGATTTGTAAACCATATATCTCATGCCTATATAAAATATAATATATCAAAAATTTCATAAATTCATGAAATATTCATAAAGAAATCAGGGAGGGACAGAGTTATACCCATACCGATATATTCTTTCAATAATATTCTTGTTTCTTCAAATTTTATTTATGATTAATTTATTTTCCACATTTAGAATTTGTTGCAATCAGTTGTCTAGAAATTGGGAAAACTATTCCTTAATTTGGTCATTTTTCTTGTGAAGAAAAGTCTTCTTGGGTACGTGTATACTGAGAAACAAGAAGCTAACATATGATCAAATATTGTGAAATGTACATTTTCTTGGTTCTCTATTTTAGGTAATTCTAGAAGGCTAATCTTATCCCATGTAGTCTATAATTTGATCTAGTTTTCAACTGGAAAAAAAAAATAGTTTACTTGTCAATAGTTGTCATGTAATGGAAATGTTTCAAACACGTAAATTATATTTGGAGCGTCATTATTACTACTTATTTCGCATTTCAGTTTATTTGAGACTGAGATGTACGTAGTAATTATAGTTATTGTAATGACCTTCTTTTCTCTTGTTGGTACATATGATCTGTATTTTTGTCGAACTCTGCAAGATGCATATATACTACTCCAATAATAACGCAACAATACAAACTTTAAGAGGACTCATACCCAATAATTAAAGCTTTAGGACATAGACTAAATGTTGAGTATGATATGACAAATATTGTTGAGTAGGATTCTAACCTTTTCCCTTAAAACTTAGGTAAATGCTGAGCATGATCTGACAAATGTATACATTCCATTTTGAACACAAATAATATGGAGTTATCATTTACAATGGCTCAAGGATAAATGAGGACAGAACCAATATTTTTTGCAGATGAACTATTAGTATATGTTATGCACTAATCATCTATATATGTTAAATAAAAATACAAGATTAATGGGTTTTGAAAGTGGAAAATTAAAAGAGGATAAGATGTCTTAATTGCATTGAAGTATTATCAAGGGAGGGACTAAAGATAATTCCATCTCTATTTAAGAAGCTAGTTAAAGATAGATCTTATAAGCTAATTAATTAGTAGGATTTCACAAGTAATGAAATTAACTAGCATACTAACTTATAATTAGGGAAGGAAGAATAAGGCCTCTTAATTAATTTTGCTAGCAAATTTCATTTAAATACTATAACTACGCTTTGTTTTTAATTGAACACCTGCACAAATACTCAAGTGTTCTAGTTAGACACTTTCATTTCAAATTTTTGAAATTTTTTTAGTATGTATCTACATGTTTCCAAGTGTCCATACATAGATAAATTAACCATTTAAAATATTTCAATTCCTTTAGTTATAAGTATCAAGAAGCTGTAAAACCTAATTGACGCCGATGTGAATACTATGACATATATTTTTGAGTTACTTAATAGACGTTCGAGAACATTGAGTATCTAAATGACAAGTGAAGGGAGCTGCCAATGTATTACGCCAAAAAAGATGCACATGGAATATATAAATGGTACACATCACAAGTGGAATCCAGTGAAAAAGGAAACTTCTTCATAACAAAAAGGGGCACCATATCTTTTGTGGTACAAAGTTGCAAAGTTATTTGATAAAATGTTTGGAGTTAAGCAACACAAGGATCATAGTACAACATTCCTATACAATTCTGTGTCAGCTTTGAATACATATGGGTACACTTCTTATGTATGGACAGCATTCTCTTCAGTGAATACTCCACAACAAAATTTGGAAAGAGTAAATATAATGGACTCATCCATCAAAAAGAGAGGACCAACAAGTAGTAGAACAGATCATCTAAACATTATCTCCACCATCCAAACAGTCGAAACAAATATATTCGTCTGAGTCTTCTATTGTATGCCATGAAGGCTCTGGCTTTGGTAGGGTCCTCATTCAAAAACTCGAAGGCATACATTTGCTTTGATTCTTCCAGACCTTCGATTTCCATTACAGCTTGCAGAAGAGCAGGGGTGTCAATGGTGTACTTGCTTTGCTCGATTGTGTCAGCTAGGTGTCGGATGCTTGAGGCTATCGCCAACATTGCATCTTGCAGAGTCTCTGAGCTACGAGTCCGTTTTGCAGTTTGCCCCTCGGGTTGAGCTTCAGGCTCATCTTCATCTTCATTATTAGCAAGCATTTCAGTATATACTGGTTCTTTGGCAGAGGACTGTGTCTCGGTTCCATCTGAATCATTCATATGCTCTGAACTTGCTGAAAGATATGATGCAGACTCTTGTTCATACTTGCACTCTATCACTGGATTTCCGTTCACTTTGCCTGGCATTCTTGCCCAGCGGCTATGAGCTTGATAATTTCCACATACTATTTTCATTTCTTCATACATGGCTATCTGCTTTCCTCGAAAGGTCCTAGCATCAGGGTGTGCCTGATAACATATTAGATAATATTCGAAGGCATCAAACTAGCAGACGGATTTAAAAAATATGTTATATGGAGAACTTAGAGAGGTAAATGAAAAGGGGAAACATCAATACACAGAAAATAATTAATACAAAGTTCAGAACATTAAGTGGGCATAACAAGCAAAAACTTACAGCAACGTATCTCTTCCAAAGATCATCATCTTCACAGTCTATTGTATTTGTATTGGGATTCCAAGAGAATTCCTCTTGACTAAGGATATTCCTGATTGTGTTGTACCTCTTTTTGATTGTCTTAAGACGATTAACAACCTTTTGGTTATTTAAGGACAAGCTGAAATGAGAATTAACGGCTACACAAGCAGCATTATATGCATTTTCATTGAAGCATTTGTCAACTTTATTTCCATTTCTTGCTTGAATAGAAAGTGCTTCAATCAAACACTTGTCCATTGCCGGAGACCATACAACATTTTTTCCCTTGTGCTTTGTCTTCCTTGCCCCACTATCTAGGTCATGTTGGTCAAATCCTATAATAAACAGCAAAATTTAATGTTACGTATGCAGAATGCTAGGAGATGGGCAGCTGTATTTACATGCTTGGTTTCACGGTTCGATGCAGACATATCAATCAACTTAAAAACAAGGAGCAAGATGCCAACAACAGATAAAAAAAATTGTTACTTACTAAAAAAGACAAAAAAGGAAGAGGATGTGTTTATTCCAAGAAAGGTCCCTGATGGCTGACGAACCCACATAAATGAAATTGAGAGAGAAAAAACCAGAGGGGACAAAATCACCGAAAACAATTTTTTTTCTCTTAGGACAAGAAGTCAAGAACTGCAAGTACAATTGACTGAACCAAAAAACTGTGACAGAGGTTAAATTTAGCCTGACCTACAAATAAGCCTCTCCGCTCTCCATCTTCCTCAAGAAAATGGAAACAAAAATCTTAGCTAGAAGAATCCATACCTATACATGCACTACTTATAAATGTAATATCAGAGACAACCCACAGCATCACTGGCCAGCATACGAGATACGTTGAATATAAAGGGTACTGGAATTGTGATTATGAGCTCTAAGGATTATCCCTATCGTTTCAGATTTTTCACTCCAACTTAAATACATTATGCCTGTTGTAGGGTACTGGAATTGTGATTATGAACCCTAAGAATTATCCCTATCGTTTCAGATTTTTCACTCCAACTTAAATATATTATGCCTGTTGTATATTAGTATGTGAGATACAGGTTATGTAAAGGTTCAATAATTCATCATAATGTGTATAAGTATGCATACATAGAAGCATACAACTTACACACCTAGTAGGAAAAGAGAAAGTGAACTTAGAACTAAAAATTAAAAATTAAAGAAGCATATACGGGCCTGACAAAGGAATGAAATTACTTCAATACATGCAGATAGTGTGATTTATACCAAAAGCAAAGGTGGAACCCTAAAAAACAACATCAATGAGCTATACTTCCCTGTCAAACGCACTGCCGCTTCTCCATCCCATCATCTCAGAACTGTTACTGCTTCACTTCAAGAATTTCTTCTATAACTATAATATGATGGTGTTCCTCAATTTCACAAGT
Organism: Solanum gracilifrons; assembly: GCA_029582605.1. Lineage (NCBI taxonomy): Eukaryota > Viridiplantae > Streptophyta > Magnoliopsida > Solanales > Solanaceae > Solanum > Solanum gracilifrons. Next base: position 1,125 of record JAJOOH010010549.1, on the reverse strand, counting down.
TCAATTGCAACTATAATTACCTTCTTTATCTCACGAAATATATTAATCAATGGTTATATCTGTAAATGGCATAACAACAGGTGTGCAAAACTCAACTCAACTCATCTACTCCCAACTTGGTTTGGTCACTCATTAAATGAATAAACCAACATAATAGTTTGTCAAAACCAGTAAATTCTACGTACTTTTTAGTATGTTTTGCTTCTACGATTAACAACACAATACATGATTCAAATAACAGCCCCTTGGATGCACAATACCTATCAAGATCTGGCAACTATGTCTAAGATCAGCAGATCTAGTTGAAGAAGTTAAAATCTCTCAACTCTTATGGTATCCCGTCTGTTCGAGCAAATGAATTTTTCCTTTCTCCTATTTAATAGTCCCTCATTTAAAGTTACCCAGTCAAAATTCGCCAATCACCTATATGGAAGTATATGCCCATTAGCAGTGTATTTGAGTAATACCAAAAAATGATGTTTAGCATTAGCTGCTACTATTCATTATCACTAAACCTTTACTCCCATCTTGTAACTATTTATGCAGCTAACACAAGAACACTTGGGCCGAAGAGGAAGGGGTAATAGAGAACTAAGAAACTCAAGATTACCAGCAAAAAAAAAAAGAACAAAACTTGGGCCGGTAATAGAAATCAAGAAAGTTGATTTCTTCCATCAAAGTATGCAAACACCCATATCAAGCAAAACCCAGATCGAAAACACGCCAAAAACGCAAGAAAACAAAAACCCATATACGAAAACAGAAACCAGAAAATTAGAGTTCAAAAATTGGGTGAAAATTAAAAAGAGTACCATTAGGTTGATAGGTGGGGGTCTCTGCGGCATAATGAATAGGCGATCTCCTGCGTGTCAATGGTGGTCTGGATCTCATATCGCCGGAGCTGACGGCGGAGAGCAGCAGCTGAATGGTGGCTGAATTCACAATTGCCGATCACTTTTTGTCAAGAAAATATATTTTTCCACTTACCCTTTTTACCAAAAGAGGATTTGGGTGGATCAGTTGTGGATCATTAGATCTGTAGGGACATATAAAATTCAATAAATAAATTTATCACATGCTCCCAAACAAAAATACTACTTTCCAAGTCATCAACATAAAAAAAAA
>JAJOOH010010548.1:0-14529 GCA_029582605.1 Solanum gracilifrons | reverse complement strand
ACCGACCTCCGGAGGTCAGAATTTCAACATTACAAAAATAAAAATACCGACCTCCGGAGGTCAGAATTTCAACATTACAGAAATAAAAATACCAACCTCCGGAGGTCGGAATTTCAACATTACAAAAATAAAAATACCGACCTCCGGAGATCAGAATTTTAACATTACAAAAATAAAAATACCGACTTCCAGAGGTCGAAATTTAAAAAAATGAATATTCCGACATAAAATAAAAACCGACCTTAAGAGGTCAGTAAATACCGACCTCTAGAGGTCGGTATTGAATAGCGACCAAGCTTTTTCCGACCAAAGCTGGGATGTCGGTTTTAGGTCGATATTTCAGGGAATATCGACCTCCGAAGGTCGGTATTTATAGGTCGGTATTCACTGTTTTTTTAGTAGTGTCACTCCCCAAGCCTACACCCTGGGGGGTACTGGCACTCGAAGATCATTGATGGCCCCAAGTGAACCCTTGGCCTAGCTTACTTAACTCAGCGGAAGACAATATTCATATCTATAATGATCAATGAACTTAACTGAGCTGAATAATAAAATAACTGAGAATGTTTTAAAGATTAAACATTCAACCTGGCCAAAAGTGGCAACCCAAGTCTTAACAATAAGAAATGATAATGAAAAGACTCAAAGGACTAACACCTGACTATCTATGACGCCTCTAAAACAACTGAGATGGATGTTGGGACAAACCCCACAACATCCTAATAATCTAACTAGAAAGTAATGAAAATAGATCCTCCGGAATGCAAGAAGGCTCACCGATTGACTCTGAAATGCTCACTGGATCAACGGTGCGCTGGAATACCGATCCTAGTTACTTGTGTCTGCATCATAAGAAGATGCATGCCAACTGACATCAGTTTATTAAATGTACGAGGATGCGAGTTGGAATGCTAAAACAACATAGGCTTGAACGAGAATCTGAAAGAAACACTTACCTTGGCTCTTCTCAACTCATGAATACTTAACTGAACTCATTTCATTAATATAAAGCAGTTTAAAACAAGTGCAATATAAAGAAAAGTTGTTTAAAAACATGATGTCAACTCTGTGTATATACAAGGATATGAACTCGCGTCCCCATATCGGTGCTCAATACTACTCCCAAAATATACTTAGCTCATATGTTTTTAAAACAACTTCTTCTCTGGTTTGAGATAATTGCTCAAACTTAGCTTAAAAAGCTCTCTTAGAATCAATGTTCCCTTTTGATGTTCTTTGGAAATCTCGGTTTCCTCTCATCTTAAATGTGAAAACATTTACTCTTGGAAATACTTAGTTCCCATATATCATTTTAAAGAAAATGAACTTTGCTCTTACTCTTTACTCAACTTCAAAACTTAAGTCTTAAAACAAAGTTAAAAAGCATTTGCAAAAGACTTCTTGAAAATACTCTGAGAACTTCCTCGACTTGGCTCTTGACTTTCCTTGAATTTGAATTTCCGCGCGAGGCCCCAACTTACTGGGGCTTGTTTTGGTCGCACTGCAGGCGCGCCGCGCCAGCCTCCTGGCACTATGGGGGCACAACACGCCTGGCCCTCCCCAGGTGCGTCTGACGAGTTTTTCAACTCGTTTTCTGATCCTAAATCATTTCAATCTGATTCTTTTTCCTAAAATCACCTTAGATTCACGTACCCAAATCATATTCACAAGAATCTAACCCAAACAACTCAAGGAAACAACACTGAATCATCAAGAAACTCCTTAACTCATATTGAAGAACGAAATCAATTCAAGAACAACTATCAAGATCACCAATTTCTCAATCTTTTTAGGACGAAAATACAATGAATTAAACATGTTTTGCGCGTGGGTGAACTAACCCAAAGCTATGTGATCTCACATACCTTGTAGGGATCACCCCGACGAAATCCACAAGCTAAACTCGACGATCTTGACGATTTCCTTGCTTCTCCTTCTCTTTTCTCCTCTTCTTCCCTCTTCTCTAAAACCCTAACTCTTTTCCAAAAGCGTAAAACTGACCAAGTTCAGTTAAGACCCCTAATTAATTCACTAAAACGAATTAAGATAAAAGGGTAAGGAAAAGACCAAACTACCCTTCAAAAAGCCGGATTTGGACTTTCCTTAAACCAACAACCCAACTTCCAAACGGCATAACTCACTCATCCGAACTCGGAATCGTGTAAACTTGGCGGCGTTGGAAAGATCATTCCAAGGGCTTTCCAACCATATCTGGAACTATACCTAACTCATCCTGATCTAGGATTTATGGTCATTTGAAGTTGACCAAAAACTCACTTTAACTTACTTAAAATTTTCCAAATTTCCTTATATTTTCCAAAAATAACTATTTCCAGATTTTAAATTCACTTCTAGTTCTTTCTAGTTGCGAGATGTTACACTTAAGCACCGTCACCTTGTTTCTTCTTTTCCTTTTCTTTTTCGTTCTTAGATTAAAAAAAAAGGCTCAAATCTCGATCCTAGCCTTATTCACCAGCAGAGTTTCTAAAGGGGACAACTCCCTTGAACTACTGGCCATGCTCCTCTTTTTTACATCCTTCTCCGTTAATTTCTCCTCAACAATTTCTCTGGCCTTAATAGCTTCATTATTATTACATTCCATTTGCCTACAACTTTGGCAGGACGCAACTAAGCAAACTATATTGAACATTGTCGAAAAGAACTGTCTTTTACTCTTCAAACCCTAGGATACAAACATTACAAAAATGCAAGTCACAAAAGAAAGCCCAAAATGATACCATTAAACATAAAAAACTGGTACTCCCTCTATTTCAAAATAAATGAATTGTTGAGTCAATGCACACCTATTAAGAAAAAGAGTTTAGAACATAAAGTAAACACTACTTTCAACTTTGCCTTTTAGATATTCTCAAACTATTCTTGAAAATGTAAATAATTCCAAGTAAAATCATAAATATGAGAAATTAACTCCCTTGAAATTATCACCTAGAAGATGTAAATGACGGGTAAAAATGGAAGAAAAAAAAACTCTCTTGAACTTTGAACAATTCACTTATTTTGAACTATGAAAATAGTCTCAACAATTCACTTATTTTGAAATGGAGGGAGTAGTAGTTATCCAAGTAATGACTTAAAAAATGAAAGGCAAGCCAGATAAAGTCTGAAATATAGGTTTGATTGCATTTTTTCTTATGAATATCATTAATTAATGCACTATCTGATTTCCACAAACACTAGAAAAGCACAAACAAGAACCCATGAAAGATTCTGAACTTCACAGAAACTAAACTTAATTAATTAGTTATAAGATAAGGGTATTGATAAAATAGAGGGGAACTTACAATACTATCTAACATTATACCGTTCGATCTATTGAATTAAAGGGATTAGATGTTTCTAAAGGGCAAAAAACTTAACTAGACAAAATAAGCACCTAAATAACGACTATATAACAGTAATTTTAATTTTCATCAACATAGCAATAGTTATTTTTACAAAACACAATAAAATAATTTCTTAAAAAAGGGAAATAACATGACAGCCCACGATTTATTAATTGAGGATATTTTAATTCCTTAATTTTCTCCTCCTCTCTTATTTAGTTTCCACAAATAACTCAAATATAGTTAATGCTTCTCTCATAACTCTAATCAAAATCAAACTCTATACCTTCTCTATTCTGAAACGTGCTTCAATGGAAAATATGAACATTTTTTCAATTTTGGTTCAGCACGACGGAAGATGGATGTAACAGGTATTCACCATAATAGTTGCTTCGAATATGATAGTTTTAAAGTATTTTGTTGGTTTTATTGATATTTTTTATAAAATATATTGTTACAGCTTTGGTGATTGGTGTTTTTTTGGTCGTGATTTGCACAACATAAGCCATAAGATTCTCAATTAGTTTGCACCACACATTGGTACCGCTTATAGTTAAATTATTGGTTAATTAGTTATTTATATATTGGTGAAGTTGATATATTTTAGATACATGATAGGTTCTTTATTTATGGTTTATGTGTTGGTGTAGTTAATATTTTTAGATATTGTATATGCACTAATCAGTTATGGTGTATTTTTGTTGAATTTTTATTCGTGTTATTCGGTTAATAAGTAATTGAACAATAGTATAATTTTGTTTGTATATGATGGAATTATTCATATAACGGAAACAAAATTTAACAACAAATATGAAATGAATTTTATAAAAAAAATTTATCAAACATGATAATTTGGTACTGTTTGTGTTATGGCATAGTTAGTTTGTTAGTTGATATTATTTGGTAGTTTTGTGATGTAAATGATGGTGTATATCATAAAGTGTATTAGTTTGAAGCGTAACCAAATTTGTAACCCTAATATACACCATAAGAAATGCTTAATTTAATTTCTAATAAGATAAACAATAGATTTCTACCATTCTATAACATAATGTATACCAATGTTTATATCAATTCTGCACTTCATTTAAATCAATACCTTAATTAGATAATTTTGTATCATAAATTATTTTAATGAAGGTACGCGCATCAACAGAATTCCTTCATACAGTTACGCATGGTCCTAAAAGGTTTAGTGCTTGTCTACGCACTCGAGTATGTAATCGTGGCAAATTTCAATACGATGAAATTTCATGTAGTCATGATATTGCTGCTATAAGATACAGAAATAGACATGGTCAGGACTACTGCTCATCATATTACAACAATAAAAATTTCAAGATGCTTATGCAATACCGATTGAGCCTTTGCCTTGCAAAAACAATTGAAAAATTCCAGAGCATGTGCTAGAAGATATAGAGTTACCACCAGATGCAAGGAAGTTACGAGGGAGACCACCAAGCTATGACCGTAAAAAGGGATTTAAAGAGGTTAAATTCAAGAGATCTAAAGTGACTTGTAGTAAATGTGGTACAAAGGGTCACAACAAGAAGACTTGTACCAAATATCCTCCGGAGAACTAAGTTTGTTGTTGATTGGTGTTTTTAGACATTTTAATAACTATCCTTTTCAGAATATTATGTTTGGTTATAAACGATATGCAACATTATTCAGGAATGATGCTTTTTTTACCATCATTGAATGGATATTTTTTATTAAACGAAGATGATGATTTTTGTGGTTTATAGATTATTGATGTATTATGTGAATTAAAGTTATAATATATGTGAACTAATTGATTGTATTTGTTTTACTAAATACGTATATTATATTAAGTGGTACTTAAATTGGTGTAATATATCATATCAATGGTAGTATATAATGTTGCCATATTGGTTATTCATATAAGAATAAAAATTGATGTATTTAATGATACTATGTTGATATGTTATATGGTATAATGTTTGATTTGGTTCTACTTGTCAAATAATAGTTGGTAAATTAATGATATAATATTATGATATGGTACCAGTTTGATTTATTTATCAGCATAAACATTGTTATAAAAAATGATACCATATTTGTCTATTGTATGGTTCTTTAATTTGTGGAATATATATGGTATATGATGATTTATTGGTATACTATAGGTATTTTTGATTGTAAATTATATGGAGTTTTTATTAAGGTTAACAGATGGTTAATATTAATCTTTAGCCCTTTACTACGAGGTTAATTATAAGGCATAAGTATATAACAATTAACGAAAATCAAGGATCTAAAATTTAACTTGTACATTGATGATAATATAAACAATATTTTGTTAATTTAATATCAAATAACATTAAAATAGTTAATCAATTTATAAAGTAATACCAATAAAATAGTTATTATTATAATAAAAATACTATGGTATTTGTAAAGTTAAACCAACTGTTTAACCAAAAAAAATAACATATTCACCAAATTGTATAACAAAAACATATTGAAAATTTGAATGTTCAGCAACAATCTTCTAAATACTTGGTTGAACCTTGATAACTTTTTTTCACCCTTCCGTAATGCTCGGACCACCAAACTTGCTCGTCACCTTTCCAGTGACTTCGCTTTCACTAATAGCATCATCATCTATCTTTTTCATGGCATAATCCCAAAGCAAGGCAGCATATCTTGTCTGGAATAATGTTGATTCAAAATATGACAATGTGATGTCTTTTTGCCTTGAAAAAAACTCTCAGCATGTAAACAAGTGAATAATACACAACCACTAAAAAAAATATAAAATAAATGATTCAATGATAACTAACAAAAAACTTAAATATTAACATAAGCAATACTTACTTACTTTGAGCCTTCCAACGGTAGTGGAATGCTATCACGAACAATGTATGTCAAAGGATCACTTAAAATTGTGAGTGTCACTTAAAATGCATATAGAATTACAAATCTCATTTATTATCACAATTTATACCATCACATATACTACTAATATAGTAGGATAATACCATTCTGATTCTAAATCATAATTTATACCATTGTATATACCAATATAATATGTTCATAATTCGTGCCAATAACAATAACCTATTAATTCTGCATAAAATTTAAACCAACAAAAACAACTAAAATATACAATTCTATATCATATTTTGAAGAATTTTAATCAATATAAATTAAACATATACTAAACATAATTGCATATACAGTAAATCACTTTCAAAATTTAAAAATAAACAAAAATATAAAATAAAGATTATATAGTACAAAAAAGTAAAGCAGCAAAAAAATAATTATTTTTTCAAACATAAAATTTATATAAAAATACCTTGAATAACATTGTCCTTTTCATGCCATCACGTTTAATGTCATTTGTTTTCCATCATCCACACCAGATTTCTACAAAAAAAATAAAAATTAACCAAAGTATGTTATGCATGTTTAAAATCAGAAACCAAACAATATTCAATTTATTGAAAAAAAAATAGATACCTTGGACATTGTTTTCGATTTACCTTGTTGAGACAGATTCTTTTTAGAATTGGTATCTCGTCTTCAAAGTTGTTGTCATGAGGGTACTCAACATTCGAAATAATTTTTTCTTTGCTATTTTTTTCTTGTAAAATTGGGTGTAGCAATGTTTGAGTTTACATCAACTCCTTTTTCTTTACCTCTTTCATATTCACTTTTGGGTGAACGAGTGAAAGTATTCAACTCAAAATTTGGAGTTGAACAAGCAATCGGACCATTGACATCAATTTTATCCTTGATCAAACGAGGACTCTTTTGGGGAGTATTATAAAAAATGACTTTCTTCCTTATAATCAATTTTTGAAGAAGGAAAAATATTTTTTTGTGGTGTATGAGATGAATTTGAAAAGAAACTTAAGAGAATGCAAGCAATTTGTTACTAGATTTTTTCAAGAGGCGATACAAACCCTTTCCTTGAAAAATGTGGCATTGAAAAAGATGAAAAAAAAAGTGTGCAGCGTTAATTTCAAGAAAAAAAGAGTATAGCAATGGTAGGTTAACAAGAGAGAGAAAGTGAGATATTTATTAAAGAAACGTATCCAAATATAATTGTGATTGAGATTCCTAAAGGTAAATAAAATAAAAGGTAAAATAAGAGTCCCAAAATATCAGCCCACTAACTAATAAAATAGTTGGAAAATTGTGTATTTATTAATTTTATAATAAACTGTCATATTTGTAACTAAAATGTTAATGTTGTAAATAAAAAGACTAAAATAACAATATGTAATTTAAGGTCTTAAATAGTATAGTCTTGTAATTTTTCCTTCCTAAATCTAACCATGGTATTGTTCTATCTAAATAAAATAATTGCATATCACCTTCTAAATCTTACCAAGTTTATTTAGAATCTCTATATTCAAATTTCCAAAAAATGAATATATTCAAAAATTAGTAAATAGTAAAGGACTCTGAAAAAACCGAAGTAAAAATCAACAAGAATGGGACAGACTTTCTAAGTTTGTCTATGAATTTCATAAGTATTTTATTCAGAAACGTCTCAACAATCTTCCTATTTGATGGAAAAGAAAAATTGAACATTTAATTGGCACACTGAATACATCGAGAGAGAGATATCAAATAAAAATAGGAATTACCAAATTGGTTTAGGGTGTCATCCTAAGTGTTTGGGGGTTCCCCAAAACCTTGGCATATGAGGAGTCCATTGTCGTCCCATATTTGAAATTTCCCCTCGCCCAGACTAGGACTTTTATATTAGCAAAATTCAATCAAGTACATATTCATAAGGCACTATATGAAAGGTCATGGGTTGTGGCGGGGAACTTCCTATTTGGGAAAAAAAAAAAGAGAAACTAAATTTAGTTCCTGAAGCAGCTATGTTAAAACATAACATTGATCTGGATCAGACTATCTTTACTCCTCCATATAAGTCTTTACATTAAGATTTGGAGCACACATTCAGATTTGGAGCACACATTCAGGAGTTGAGGAATTCTCTTACCAAAAAAAAACTTGATTGAAAGTTCATTTCATTTTATTCAACTTTACAAATGAGAAATAATTATGTCTTTCTAAAAAAGTGAACATACAAAATACCCTAGTCCAGAAACAATTACTCATTTCTTCTATATTCACAGCAAGAACCTAGAGTGAGACCCAATTACCAACAAAGTTATATGACATAATCCTAGACAAAGTTGGGATAAAATTGGTATCACTAATGAAATTGATACTTGCACATCAACTACTCTAAGGGGAAGGTATGAAAGAATCTGTATTCAGGTTCCACAAAAAATTCCGGTGTGACTAATCGATTTCACTATTGGATTGCATAAGGAAAAATCGATTTATTAAGGGGATGCATGGAATCGTATGCATTGGTTGTGGGAGGCTAGGCCACATATTGTGGAATTGCACGGCTATTATTAGAGTAGTCTCTCACCATGTTCTTTGCGCGTATATCCATATGTAGTATTCAAAACAATAATATTGAATTTTTGAAGCATTTAAGAGAAGATCACAAATCATAAGTCAAATTAACACTCATACTCACAAAGAAATCATATCTAAATAGTTTATCTTTAATTATTTTTTTTCATTTTATAGTTTTCGTTCAAACCCAACAGTGTAACATTGATCTTAGTATAGTAATAATCTACATGACAACTTACAGTATAACGCATCGAGGAAGAAAACATATTTTTAAAAGATTTTCAAATCAAATATTGCATATCAAAGCAGTATGAAAAAAAGAGAGTAGAAAAGATACAAAATATAATTTGTAAATTCTTACATATCATTTAACAACAATAATAATAATAATAATAATAAAAAGAATGCGCTAATGGAAGCACCAAAAAAAACAATAGATAGAACAATAAAATTTAAGCATGAGACAAAAAAAAAAAAACAATCACGCATAATGTAAAGAAAATTAGCATATCAAAATCATGACTTCAAACTGGATTCAATATATTGTAACAAGTGTTGGGAAAAATATGAAATTTACATCTTGCACACCTCAAAAACTATCCATCTACATGAACTTATATTGGTTTATGCTACTAAGATACGAATGTATAATAATGTTCATTAAATAATCTTTCGGAGTTAAAAATTTATGTAATTAAATTTATAAGGGGCGGAAAAGTTTGAAGGATAACAGATGAATTGAATATTAATGTAGGAAATAGAAGAGGAAGTGAAGAGTTGTGACTGCTGAAAATTTTGTCTTAGCTGAAAAATGATTCAATTCTCCCTCTTTTATTTCTGATTCTAAAGTTTTATTGTAGTAATTAAGAGAATGTAATTAAATAAACTGTTTTGAATTTACTAATATATATCATAGTAATATAAACAGAAATAACGAAGGAAATTTATAATGTTATAATTAAGGAATTAAAGTACAACCATTGGACTTCAAATTCTTTCATTATACAATTAAAACATATGTATTTTATTAGATAATTAATCATATTTTATTTTATGGAGGGAAAAAATAATAATCCAATTTTAAAGGTTGAAGATTCGCACTTTTAATAATATACTAGTTTTTTGACACGTGCGTTGCACGTGATTACCAATTCCAAAAACATATGTTATAGTAAATAGTATTGCTTATTTAAGCGATAATTTGAATAATAAGTCTAGCAAAAAATAATATTGCAGATTCTTTTGTGAATGTTCAACATGCATCGTCATATATATTTCTTATTCACGCTAACTTATGAAGATGGACAGTGAAAAATTTTATTAGTTAAATGCAATAATGTAAATATTTATTTCAATTTGATGAGGTTAATCATGTAATTAGTCTTATCTTACTAATATTACCTTATAGACAATATTTGCTTTGTAGTTTTCTTGTCATCTAATCAGATGTGCTTTGCATGTGTATTTTATGTTAAATTATTTAGATGTCATATGAACATGTGAAGAGAACAACTACATTTTATATATTTACAGATCTTCACATTGGTTGTGAGTTTTTTTTTATAAAAATTCAGAACATTTTAAAATAATTTATTTTGAAGTTAGAAGATCTTGTTAACTTGATAAAACATTTGTGACATATATAATACTTTAATTTAAATTCAAATATCTACCCAAAATATAAATATATATTTGCATTAATGAAAATATTTATCTCATACAATTAACTATTAAATAAATAATAAAAATTAAAATAATACAAACTTCAACTGACATTATTACAAGTCATATGAACTTTTTTTCGTCTAAAATACTGAAATATTAAAAAATAGTAAATAAGTAAAACAAAATGATAATGTTTATATAGTAATTACTATTTTGAAGCAAACTTCATGAGAGTCTAAATCACATAAGTAGCACTGACAAATAATCTCATTCTCTTGTCTTGATCATCAAAAACAAATCGTGACAATTCTCTAAATTTTGGAAAAGATGTTCAGTAGCATACATCTACATTAGAAGAGAAATCGTTAACAAAAACAAATGAATTTAGACTACATCATGTTAACTTCATATATTGGAACATTACATACTAATGTATATATTAAGCAAGAAAAAATAATTATCATATCATCAAAATTATTTTTCTCAAGTACTCGAGGTTATGGAATATACCCTCTTATGATAGAATGACTTACATTATCAGAATAGTGGTACCTCATATTCCGCTAAACTTTGAACTCACTCAACGATAATATATCACTCAAACAATTTTAAAATGCAAGAAGAAGAAGAGTAGAAGATTAAAAAATATATATAGTTGAAAAATCAGAGTAAGCCCCCCCATTATAGTAAAAAGAGGGTAGTATGAACAAATGTTTTTTGTGTCTTATTTGAAAAGTCCTGACTTTTTCAAGAAGTCACATCCCTTTGAAGTCATAACTTATTGAAAGTTACAACTCTTTGGAAAAGTCACAATTGATCGAAAAATCACAACCCTTCAAAAAAAGTCACAACTTATCGAAAAAGTCACAACTCATCGAAAAAGTCACAACCTAAGTTAGGGATATTATAGTAATTTAACATTCAAGGTTGGAGTTTATGCTTTTAAAGTAATATAGATAGATATAGATAGACGATATGATGATGAATTTCTGACGAACACACATCATTCATATCCAAGGTGGAAACACCAATAGATACATGACAAATGGTATCCCTCCCTCCCCACAAAAAAAAAAAAGAAAATGCTTAAAGTCAATGGACATTTTGTAAAAGAGAACAAAGTACACAAGGGACATATTTAAACACATGTAAAAGTATACAATGGATCAACCTTACCAATAATACTGCAATCATATTAGACACTATTTTAATCAAATAATGGATGTTGGATGGAAAATCATTCCTAGTGAAATTAGACTTGAAAAAGGGAATGCAAAAAAGGTCCGTGAAACACGATCCCATAGTTTACAAATCTCTTAATAGCACACTAAATGAGGGGACTTTGATGAACCCCCAAAATGCCTCTGCAGGCAACCCCCAAATTCAAAAGGTATTCAACAAATACCCTAAAAACAATTCGTGTAATATGAATGGGCCAAGGACCTAACCACCCACTCTCATCCTATTGAGTCTCCCATGGAAGCCTCTGGCCCTTCCCCCTCCCCTCAACTAGAGTAATTCCTACTCAGCAAAGAATAATAACTACACCAGATCAATTGAAGTGCCCATGGTTCTTGCATCAGCTTACTCCACCCTTCTTACTCTTTATAGTAAAGAAAGTTGGCAACATATATTTGAAACCCCTAAGACCACCCCAATCTCCACAACCTCCAACATTTGTAAACCACTTATCCTCTTCTCAATAGCTACAAAGCGATCCACTAGTTCTTATTATAGCATCGTTCCTTCCAAACCACATATTCAAACTTTTTGGTTAGAGTTGTGGTGCAAGGCGGGTCTCTAGCCGTCAATCTAAAATTAAAAATATACTAGTGGTTTTGATTCTTCTAGACCCAACATACCTAGCCCAATTAACGAAGGACTAGACAATGCCATAGTGAGTGAGATATCTCCCATTCTTTGTAATCCTCCCACATACGTCCAATTCATAGAGTTCTCTTTTTTCCCATGGATATCTCTGAAATCCTCCCACACGACTCAAATACAAATGTTCCCTCTAGGGGAAAATAACCTAGATAGGGAATAACCATAACTTCATTAACCCTAAGAAGAATCAACGAGTAGTTGGAACGTATCTTAGAGAAGCTACATCTCAAAGAATTTGTAGCGCATATAGAACAACTACTATTTCAGTTGTCCCCATTGTGCATCTTGAACTAGAGGAACAAGTAGGAGCTAATCCCAACAGTTGTTGCCCTCAATTCAGTGAGGGAGTTGAAAAAGCGTATCCAGGTGGGAAAATGACAAGGCTGGTAGGACCAACTACTAACTCCATCAAAGCTATTGAACAACAACATATTGTGAGCTTACATCGACAATGTGATGGCATGGTCAATATGCACAAGCCTTCTATTTTAGTGCTTCAGGAAACCAAAAAATTGAGCATAAAAAGCTCACTAAAGAACTCAGATTAGACTACCGAACCCAATCCTCTACTAGTGGGATTTCTGGGGAATATAGATCATGTGAAAGGAACATGGTGCGATTTCTAAGTGACACGTGGATTCCTAACTTAAGCTCTATTAGAAGCACCATCCAGAGGACGCCTAAAAGAGAAGATGAGAACCTAGTGATCTTTAGCAGAATGGTGAGAGGGACCTTTAAATCTCTAAGGACCTAACCTCTCACATTATGAGTTACTCCACCCACCTCCCCCCAAAAAAAAACACCAAGAAAGTATTAAGTTCATATCGAGCCTTTCTAGTAATAGTCTCTTCTTTACTAGTAGAGCCAGCAACCATATCAAAAACTCCATCAACGACAGGACATAAGGACCAATAAAAATTTGAACAAGATTTGGATTGTCCAAGCCCTCAACAAGATCAAACCTTCCTATAGATTCTCCTCATGGTAGACTTCCAATGAACCACTTCCTTTATTGAATAGGATTGAACAGCAGCTCTAATTGTTAATACAATTACTCACCTACTGAAGATATAGTGGGATTGTCGATAAGCAAGACCTTGCAAGTCCTTTTTCTTGTTGGTTTCAATAGTATGGGAAATCGGGGGTCGGATTGGGCTGCTCCGGAGCATTGGCCCTGGCGATTGCATGAACGCCTTGATGCGTGCGTCTAGTTTGTTGGGGTGACACTCCGCCTCTTTATACTCTTAGGAGGTCCTCCTAAAGAGTAGCGGAGGTGTGCGAAGGTAGGCTCAAGCTAAGATTCTGCTCGTGAGCGTAATGGTATAAGTCTGCCTGACTGTGAATATCTCTAGCAGTCGCAAAAGAAGTGACGGGGCTCAAACGAAGATATCAAATATATCTTCTTCAATTTCCCTAACACTATCACCTTCTAGGTTTACAATAGCAGGGAAGAGCACCTTAGTCCAAAACATTAACATTGAATTAATTAATACTGACAATCTAGTTAGGACTTTAGAAAATCCTTCAATGCAAGCCTTACAATAATTGGTTACCTTGGGATACTATGATTCCCTTATTACATGTGTAACACTTGGCTAAAAAATATGATATGCTTTTTCAATGAGAATAAGTAAGGTATACTTATGGAAAATAATATTGCTCAATCCACTGAGTCTCATTTGATGATTACCAACAACAGTGATCCCAAAATTTAGAAAGTTCTCATCCATTTCAAATGGGAGCCGCCTTCTATAGGAAAGTACAACCTGAACATAAATGGATTCAGAAAAACAACCGGAGGCCAGGTGGATTTGGATGAGTCTATAGTAATCACAATGGATATTGGGTAATGGACACTAATTTATGGTTCTAAAAAATTATTTTTGTTTTAACAGAAGTTACAAAATTTCAAATAAAGTTTAAAAAATGGAACTGTTTTGGAACTGTTTTCTTCTTTGTAATAACAAGTACCATAAAATTTAAAAATACATCTCACAACTAAAGCTTCAAAAACAAAAAGTATTCATCAGTTAAATGGACTTCATAGATGTATTATTTACATGTATCTTTATAAAGATTTTAATATCTTGAATCAACATAGCAGGACACGAACTCAAGAAGATAACTAAATCCTTCTAATTCTTAGGCCATCTATAATCAATACATATAAAAAGGGGTTATATGTACATGATCACATACATTATCATACATA